>AWOL01S0058107.1:0-58509 GCA_000715115.1 Nicotiana otophora | reverse complement strand
GCCACTTAATTCTCAATCACAGCTTTTCCTTTGGAATTCACCTCCAAACCACCCGTATCTATTCAAAAATGACTCAATAATATCAAATATTGCTAAAGGAATCAATTATATTGCATAAATTAAATTTTCCTATTTTTCCTCCAAAAAAGCAAAAAATCGACCCTGGGCCTGCTTGGTCAAAACCTGAGGTTCGGACCAAAATCCTTTTACCCATTTACCCCCGAGCCCGAATATGTAATTAGTTTTGCAATCCTACCTCAAATTGAGGTCTAAATCCCTAAATTCCTGAAATCCCTATTTTCTACCCTAACCCTTAATTCTACCATGAAAACTCTAGATTTTAGGTTGAAACTTCAAGAAATGTAATGGGTAATTAAAAGAAGATGGTTTAGAATCACTTACCAACAATTTGGGGAAGGAATGACTCTTAAAAAATCGCCCCTCACCGTTTGGTTTTTGAGAAAAATGAGTTTTTTTGGCAAAAATCTCGTTTTGGGTTCTGTTAAAAGCTGGGCGATAGTGTTCATCGCGTTCGCGAGAGCATTATCGCGTTCGCGAAGTGTATGGCCTGCTAAGCCTTCGTGTTCGTGAGGCAGTGCTCGCTTTCGCGTAGGCTACCCTTCTCTGGTCTTCGCGTTCGCGAAACATTGCTCGCGTTCGCGATGAAGAAAAGGCTGACTCCCCCTCCCCAGTACCTAACGCTACGTATTCGTGATGGGCTTGTCGCATTCGCGAAGGGTAACGCCCCCACCACTTCGCGTTCACGACGAAGCCTTCGCGTTCGCGAAGAAGAAATCCTCAGCTGTCCAGTTTACTCTTCGCGTTGGGTAGAGTACCTTCGCGAACGCGAAGAAGGATATGGAGAAAAACTAGATTTCCAAAGTCCAAAACATCTCGTGGCCTATCCGAAACTCACCCGAGCCATCGGGGCTCCAAACCAAACATGCACAGAAGTCTAAAAACATCATACGAACTTGCTCGCGCGATCAAATCGCCAAAATAACACCTAGAACTCCAAATTTAGCACCAAATCAAATAAAATTCTCGAGAACACTTTAAAACTTCTAATTTCTCAACTTGGATAAAGAACAATTTCCATCGGTGTGATTTATACTGAAAGCAGCACTGGTTCCTAGTAATGTATTCAATGGATAAAACAAAAAGGACAGTTACTCTGTAAGCATAAAACAGAATTTGGATATCTAGAAGCATGTCTACAAGAAGATAGACTCGCTTCCATTGTAGCACCTGACTCCAACCTTTGCCAATATGACGTAGTACTCTATCTCTGAGTACCTGAGATTAGCCAATGACTGATAATTTCGCCTCTTAACATGCAAACCGAAATGTAGAATCCACATTACACCACAAGCACGATAACTCCCTCTCTAACAGTTGAAAACATGACCAACAAGAAAACATCATTTTCCCTATTAACTTTCACTAAAAAGATTCTCTATACAATGCAGTAACAAAAAGGTAAGACATGGCTAAAGCAAGTGATAGAAAAGCACCCGCACCAGCATTCTTTTGATTTGATATCTTTAATCAACGCTATTGTCATAAATAAGAAATCTTTTTTTGCACGTTAAGGTTTTTGCCTAATACAAATTTCAATTTCGTCAGCTCAACAAATTACAAAAAGGCTGGTATGATAGAGACACTACTAACTACTTTAGCTTGCTCAAACAAAAAGCCAATTATCATTAAGTTTAAACTACCAAGGCTGCGATTTGAACTTTAATTTGACAGACCCTCTTTCCAAGAACCTTTGAGTTAAGACTGAAGTTGGAACATAAACATGACCCTCGGATGTAAATTCTTATTCTTAAAATCGTAGATAGAAATA
Source organism: Nicotiana otophora (assembly GCA_000715115.1). Classification (NCBI taxonomy): domain Eukaryota; kingdom Viridiplantae; phylum Streptophyta; class Magnoliopsida; order Solanales; family Solanaceae; genus Nicotiana; species Nicotiana otophora. Next base: position 56,660 of record AWOL01S0058107.1, on the reverse strand, counting down.
TGTTTATGAGTATGGAAATTTTAAAGAAAACATAAATAGAAAGGAATTTATGAGCAGAGTAAATAAAAAATAATCTTAGGATCAAGCATATAACGGTAGATACTATCTTGGGCTCTAGAATCCAGCAAACTTCCATATCCTATTTGATTAAACATCAAACAATTGTTCAAGCCAATCTATAAGGATATTCATAATTGAATCGGCAAATTAGGACCATGCACATGATATCTGGCCCATAGACCCATTATAATGATTTCTGAATGATGACTCTTAATAAGTCCAAATATTGGAATTCTTCAACAATATCTGCAATTGAAGGATTAGATTATAGTTCTCTTTATCCAATTACATCCAAAAATGTTATTGATTATCTGTGTGATTAAAACAGCACTCTCGACTCAACTAACAAGCAAAGATGATCAAATTACTGTTGACTTGATAACTCTCTATATAATCAGCAATTAACAAGTGGAGTATGTTTTTTTATACTAGGGTATATTTAACCTATCTTCAGTGCTATGCTTCAAATTCTTCAATTCAATAAAAGTAAAAATAACGTTTATAGGGCAAATTAGCGCACAAATTCAAGTAGGCATCTTTCATATAGGCACTCTTTTCTAAAGGTGGGCTTTGAATAATATGATCTAAAAGCTAACAATCAAGAACAATCTAACTCTCGTGATTGCTATTACAAAGAGAATCGAAATAGGCATGACCTTTAAACAGATATTGCCTAGTATGTAAAGGTCACAACGTTTGAGCAAAAAGTATAACTTTCGGTTAAAACTATTATATTTATATAATGATAGGTTAAACCTAGTTAACGATAATATCTCTAAATGCGGATTCTGAAAGCGTGGATAAGGTGGGACAGATCTAATAGGAGATTGACAATAACATGCACTAAATATTCATAAAGTATGAGCAATAATGGAGGAGTAACTAGCAATAAATGACATTTAAGTAAATAGGAGGATTGATTCACCCAATAAAGAATGGACTAGATTATTGTTCCTCCTAACAATGATGAGTGACAGATAAATCCTAAAATGTTTGAACTATTCTCAGATCTGGTGAAAAAGTATGAAATAATATGAACAAGAATCTTGATGAAAAGGTAATATTTGTATCTTTGCTAGAGAAAGAATCTTTCTTAGAAAAATGTTCTTATCAGCTCAATATTACATATCCCTTGTCCTTATATTTTGTCCTCTTTATATGGGACACATCCTTAGTAAACCCTAATAGTACATGTGCAGAGAATATTCCCTTTATTATCCTATTCTAAAAACTAGCCGTTACGGTTCTTTCTGCGGACTTCGTCCTCGACCATTATAAGCATCCCGACCACGAGTTTTGCCATTTCCTGATCGACCTCGAGTGATTTTTTCTCAATACTTTCTCGCCCTAAATGTGCCGTAGTAGATTTCAACCTATACAGTTAGTCCATCCGCTTATTGAGGCCGTCCTCAGATGACCTTGATGAGCAGACTTTGTTGGTTATGGTCGAGGATAGTGGACGAGTGGGTCGGGCAGTTAAGCTTGGGACGAGCCGGCAATGTGACCTTTCGAGAGCCGCAACTTTTGGGGTTGCATCGTTTCTACGCCAGAGTGACGTCATGACATCATGCGTCATTATGGCGTATTTTCCCGATGCTTTGCGTCATTTCCCGTGCGACTGTCAGTTGGAGCTACCGTTTCGATTCCAGTGCTGGTTAATGATGGAATAATCTTTTGGTTTTGATGCCCAGACTCTTCTAAATAGAGATGTGATGACATTCATTTTTTCTTTACGTGTTTTCCTCATCAAAACCTTGAGATTTCTTCTCCCTTCTCCGTCGTTGTGTGTTTTTTTCCTGGTTTTATTGCTTCATGTTACTTCTAATCCTTTTTTCTCATCGAAAATATGTCTAATGTATCCTCTGGTTCTGGTGTGTGAACTGACCCTATCCATTTGTCGGTGTTTATGCCTCCTTACGTTGATGCCGTCTCTGTTGCCATTGAAGATGAGAACTTTCCTACGGTGGAGGAAATAATTCCTCGTAGTGAGAAAGTTATGTCTGATTTTTTGAAGGCACCTGAAGACGAGCCCGAGGTTTCTGAGTCGGCTATGAAAGGGGCCGACCTAGCAGAGCTTAGGGCAAAATTCAACATTTCTACCCGCATCGATTTAGTCTCAGCAGGGCGTTATATGGTACAAGTCCACCGCCCCGGGTATTGCGTATTTTATGCATATCCCTTCCAGGTCAGCTACTCTCTTCCTCTTCTCCCACTAGCGGAGGAATTCTATCGCTACTATGGCGTGTGCCCGGCTCAACTCGCCCCATATATCTACAATCTCATCAGGATGCTTACTAAATTCACGGAATTAGCTGGGGTCGATATCATACTCCGGCATCTGATGCATCTCTTCGCCCCTAGTTTCTATAGGGGACAATGCTGAACCTTCACCATCGGGGAGGAAAATGCCTGGTGGTGAAGATGGACGACAAGGCAAGTCGTCAGTTCTGGCACAACTTCTTCTTTGTCAGAACCGAAGACGTGGTGGCCAACACGGACGGCTTCCCCGAGACTTGGAACTACACTTGTAAGTGTCTATTCTTTTATTGTTAAAACATTCGATCTGTCTACTTTAATCGTATACTCTGAAATTTTATCTCTTCTTTGTGCGGCCACGACTACGCCCCCTCTTTTGGTCGGGGATATTTCTGACTGGGTCGATCGGATTCTGCCTTGCATCATGAGAATTCGTGAGTGGCCGGGCTTTTTCAAGAAGTCCGAGCCTGCTCCTTCCTTGGCCGGTGAGTTTTTCTATATATGTTTCTGCTGTTTTGGCCTCATGGTCGCCTACTTATTGTAGTTTTCTGTTGGTGGTGATTATAACCTTGCTTTGGTTTCTTTTTCCAGCCCGAGGATCTTCGAGGAGGCCGAGGGCTCCTCCTCCTATGTTTCATAAGAGGAAGGCTGCCTCATCTTCGGCGTCTATTCCTACTGTGGCCGCGACAAGACCTGCTCAATCATCTGCCTTTGTTCCTTCCTTAACCGCGGCCAGATATGCTCGGTCGTCGGCCCCATCTACTGCTGCCACAACATCGGTTTCTTCTCCACCTGCAGATATTTCGACGGCAAAGCTTTCGGTTTCCCCTTTGTACCGTCTAGTGGACGAGGAAGAGGAGTCGCCGAGCGGCGGGAATTTGGATCCCCGTAAGAGGAGATCAGTGGACGTTGGTGATGGGGTCGCCCGGGCTGTGGATTTAGCATGGGATGATTTTGTCATTCACTAGATGGCGACCATAACACTCGAGGATGACATTGAGCTGACATCTGATGTTTCAATATTGGCGGTAGGAGCCGAAGGGTCGGCCGCTATGGCTTTTGATAATTTACGGCAAGAGGGAGCGTCAACTTTGCAGCCGGCTAACGATGCTTATTTATTGGCTGAGGAGAGAGTTACCGAGGATGGCTATGAGATGGGTTCTAATCTTGACGCTGAAGAGATGAGGATGATGGATGAGGGATTTACTCAGCTGGAGGTGAGACTGGAGGGGTCCACGCGGACTATTGCGATCCCCATGGATCGGGAATTATTAAAAGATACTGAGAACGTGGTTCCTGCCCTCGGTCCCCTTTGTTCCCATATGGAGAGGGTAAATTTTTCTATGCTTCTGTTCGTTATGTTCAGCATTTATGCTTTGTTCTTACTCTATTTTCTTTCTTTCTTTTCTAGACCGTGATCTTGAAAATTGAAAGGGCCCGAAGAGAGGAGCGGTGTAAGGCTATTTTTATGAAGTTACAGCAAAAATACTGCGGGTATTGTCGCAAGCATCGGGAAATTTGTAGGCGTTTCGTGAGAGCGACAATTTTCAGGCTCTTCGAAATGACCTGAAGGAGAAGGATGATAAGCTGGTGAGGGTCATCGAAAAGTGCAGCGTTCTCGAGGGGACACTAAGAAATAAAGAGGAAGAGCTTGAGGTTAACAGGGGGGTCAAAGCCCAGTGCGGCGACCTTCAAACCCAGGTGGTTTCTCTGCGCGTCCAACTTGAGGAGTGGAAATTCAAAGCGGATGCTCTAAGCGACGAAGTTACCGAGAAGGCAGAGAACCTTGAGAAAGCTGAGTTTGTTCAGTTGGGGGCTCTAAGGAAGGCGGGAGATTTAGAGGTAGTGTGATCTGTATTCTTCACTCTGAGCGAGAAAATGACTTGGAGACGGCCAGGCTTAAAGAAGAGTGGCTTGATGAGAGGATAGGGGAGTTGAAGAAAGACAACTCCCTCCTTCAGGACCAGGTAGCCTCCTTAGAGGCCGAGAAGGCTCAAATTCTTGCACGGTAGTCGTCTTCTCACACTTCAGGTTTCCTAAATGTTCCCTGAGGCCTATATGAGGAATGGATTCACGGTGAGGCCTTGTTGGACGTGTTCCGAGATTTGCATACGGTGGGGTCTGTTCCTGGGGACGCCCTTGAAGATGCTCGGGTTAAGTCCCGTGAAACTCAAATCACTTGCGGATATGATCCTGCTACGCCGGAGGCTAGTGACGATGTGAGGGATACGGATGTGGATCAGATTGAAGAGGACGCCTGGTATGAGGACGCGTACCCTGAGGGGGTTGTGATAGTAAGGGGGAAGATGGTCAAGCTTATGGCACTGATGGTCCTGGTGGTGACAAATAGTTTTTCTTTTTCTTTCATTTATTTTGCCGCAAACTTGTGCTTTTTTTGTAGGCATCTTTACAAGCCTTTGTAAAAATATTCTAAGTATGAAATGATGACTTTGTTACTTGTACCTGATTCTTTTTCTTTGGTTCGCGCTTGTATGCTTTCTGATTTTCTTGGTCGTAATCGTTTAGCTCGAATGAGGTTGAACACATCCTAAGTTAAATTATGGTCGATGGCCAGTTGGGTGTTAATTCGAACGGGGTCGAATATAACCTATGTTGTTATGGCCGAGGGCCAGTTTAGGTGTTGATTTGAACGAGGTTGAATATAACCTTTATTTGGTTATGGCCGAGGGCTAGTTAGGTGTTAATTCGAACGAAGTCGAATATAACCTATGTTGTTATGGCCGGGGCCAAGTTTAGGTGTTAATGCAAACGAGGTCGAATCTCTGTTTAATTATGGTCGAGGTCCAGTTAGGTGTTAATTCGAACGAGGTTGAATATAACCTATGTTGTTATGGCCGGGGGCCAGTTTAGGTGTTAATTCGAATGAGATCGAATATAACCTATGTTTAATTATGGCCGAGGGCCAGTTAGGTGTTAATTCGAACGATGTCAAATATAACCTATGTTGTTATGGCCGGGGGCCAGTTTAGGTGTTAATTCGAATGAGGTCGAATATAACCTATGTTGTTATGGGCGGGGGCGAGTTTAGGTGTTAATTCAAACGAGATCGAATATAACCTATGTTTAGCTAGATATGTCTCTAGGTGCGGCATTTGTCGACGTTGTAAACTTTAAGGCGATGTTGCCTTGGTTGTATATCCGGAGAAATAGAAATAAACTTCATGAATTTGTGCTTTGTTCATACACTTGGAGAAATTTATATCTTTTTTCGGGCATTGGCTGGCATTCCAGTCCCAGTTTATCTAGTCCCTTCATTGGTCGGCCTGGAGAAGTCTTGAGAGGTCGGGCAATGAACTAGCCATCCTATGCCTCCGTCCGGGCGTACTTCGACCTGAAGTTCCCCCTTCGTCGCCTCGTTAAAAACCTCCTTGAGAAAACCCAACTGGGACAAAACTCAAGTGAGGGGAAAAAGAGTATGACTTGGGGGACGCTTTATCTCTTCAAAGTTGAAGTACTTGAGGTGGGTAATATTCCAGTTGTTTGGTAGTATCTTTCCTTCTATTGTTTCTAGTTGGAATGACCTTTTGTTCGCTGTTGCCGTGATTTTGTACGGGTCATCCCAATTTGTTCCCAGTTTACCTTCTCGTGGGTCTTTGCTTGCTTGTATTTTAGCTTTAAGCACGTAGTCCCTAACTTTGAGTGGCATGACCTTTGCCTTTTTGTTATAATAGAGTTTTGCTTGTTGTTTTTGGGCGATCATCCTTACGTAGGCCATATCTCTCGTCGAGCTCCTGCCTTCTGCTTTCATCGTTCCTTGGTCCGTTCTCGTGGAAGTATCTTAGTCTGGGCTCCCCAACTTTAACCGGTATTACTGCATTAGTCCCATAGACTAATAAGTAATTTGTCTCTCCTGTGCTTGTCTTCGGCATTGTTTGGTAGGCCTAGAGTACTTCTGGTAATATTTCCGGCCACAGACCTTTGGCATTTTCAAGTATTTTCTTCATGATGTTTAGTATCGACTTGTTGAAGGACTACGCTTGTATGTTGCCCGCGAGATGATATGGCGTTGAGAGTATTCTTTTGCTATGTCATTTTTCAAAATATTCAGCGACCTTGTAAATTGGGGTCCGTTGTCGCAACTGATCTCTTTGGGGAGGCCGAATCAGCATACGATATTTTTCCATTTGAAGGAAATCACTTCCAGTTCACATATTTGGGAGAATTCTCCTACTTCTACCCATTTAGAAAAATAGTTAGTCAAAACCAAAAGGAATCGTACGTTACCTCGTCATGCCGGGAGGGGGCCTATGATTTCCAATCCCCATTTGATGAACGGCCAAGAGGAAGTGACTGAGTGGAGGTGTTCGCCTGCTTGGTGAATCATTGGGGCATACTTTTGGCATTGCTCGCATTTTTTCACGAAGTCTGCAGCCTCTTTTTTCATGGCGGGCTAGTAATAACTTGCCCGTATGAGGCATCTGACCAAAGTCCGATTGTCGGAATGAGCTCTGCAATGGCCTTCGCGGACCTCTTTAAGAACACGTCGCGTCTGATTTAGGCCTAAGCATTTTTCCAGAGGGCCGTCGTATGTTCTCTTATACAGGTCGTTATGGATGATGTTATACCTGGCTTCTTGCATTCTCAGTTTCTTGGCTTCTTTTTTATCACCTGGGAGCACGTTGTCCTGCAAATATGTGAAAATACGGTTGCACCAGTCCCAAGTCAGGTTTAAGGTTCTTACCTCGATTAGGTCTATCAATGAGTTAAGAAGGTGGACTACACTTCTGTCTCCAGTTGCAGTGTTTTTGGTGGTTGCGGCTAATTTGGCGAGGCCGTCTGCCTCAGTATTCTGTGTTCGTGGGATTTGGTCGAGTTGGCATTCGTCGAACTCGGACAGCAGCTTGCAGATTTCAGTCTAGTACTTTTGCAACCTTTATTCCTTGATTTGGAAAGTTCCTGTGACTTGGTTGACAACGAGTTGAGAATCACAGCGTAGTCTTAGCCATTTTGCCCTGTATTTGAGTGTTAGTCTCAACCCTGCAATTATGGCCTCATACTCGGCCTCATTGTTAGTCATGTCCGGGCACCTTATGGACTGGCAAATCACTTCGCCGGTTGGGACTTCAAGTACGAGTCTCAGTACGGACCTTGACGCGTTGGACGCGCCGTTAGTGTACAGTACACAAAGGTCTTGTGTTTGGGGAGAAGCATAGACGGATTCTTTTTCGACTTCAGACATTATTTTTGCGCTGAAGTCGGCGAGGAAGTCTGCAAGGACTTGTGACTTTATCGTTGTTCGTGACTGATATGTGATATCGTTCTCACTCAATTCCATGGCCCATTTGGCCAACCTTCTCGATAGCTCGGGTTTATGTAAAATTCTTCTTAGGGGGAAAGTCGAGACGACCGAGATGGGGTGGAATTGGAAATATGGTCTAAGCTTTCGTGAAGCTACTACTAAGGCTAGAGCCAGTGTTTTGAGGTGAGGTTATCTCGTCTCGGCGTCGACTAGTGTTTTGCTAATGTAATAGATAGGATACTGCGTACCTTTATATTCTTGGTCCAGGACTGCGCTCATAGCTACTTCGGATATGGCGAGGTAGACGAGGAGATGTTCCCCCAACTCTGGTTTTGAAAGTAATAGTGGCGATGACAAATATGTTTTTAGTTCCTTCAGGACTTGGACGCACTCAGAAGTCCATTGGAGGTCGTTATCCTTCTTGAGTATGCCGAAGAATCTGTGACACCTATATGATGATCGTGAAATGAATCTTGAAAGGGCAGCGATAAAGTCAGTTAACCTCTAAACCTGTTTTTTAGTGGTTAGGTGTTCTGATATTCCTTCGATGGCTCTGATTTGGTCAGGGTTGACCTCGATCCCTCGCTGCGACACCGAGAAACCTAGAAATTTTCTCGAGGCCACGTCGAATGCACACTTTTTGGGATTCAATTTTATTCCATACCATCTGAGTATGTCGAATGTTTCTCTTAAATGGTCGATGTTATCCTCTTTCCTATTGGACTTGACCAGCATGTCATCTATATAGACTTCCATCGTTTTGCTAAGTTGGTGTTTGAACATCCTCGTCACTAACCTTTGGTAAGTTGCCCCTGCGTTTTTCAACCCGAAGGGCATGACCCTATAACAGTACGTCCCCTGATGGGCGATGAAAGTGGTTTTCTCCTGATCCACTTCTTCTATGAGGATTTGATTATTGCCCAAGTAGGCGTCCAAGAAGCTCAGTAGTTCATGCCCGGTCGTTGCATCGATGAGTTGGTCGATATGGGGTAATGGAAATGAATCTTAGGGGCATGCTTTGTTCAAATCTGTAAAGTCTACGCACATCCTCCATTTCTCATTCTTCTTCTTCACCATGACCATGTTGGCGACCCATTGGGGGTATTTCGACTCCCTGACAGAGCCGTTTTCCAATAGTTTACCCACCTCTCCGCGTACCATATCATTAATTGTGGAGTTGAACTTATGCCTAACCTGCCTCACCGGAGGATGGAATGGATCGACGTTCAGCATGTGCGTCGTTCGGGATACCTGGCATATCTACATGGCTAAAGGCAAACAAGTCCGCGTTAGCAGTTAAGAATTGACAAAATTTACCTAGTTCCTGACGCTTGCAACCCATGTAAGCTTTCTTGTTGTGGTCATTGCTGTATAATTGAACGGGGTCGAGGTCTTGTATGGTCAATCCTGCGGCTTCGACCGTATCGGGGTCTCTGATGAGGTTTTCGCTATCATCGCGCATCGACCCCGACCATGTTGATTGATATGCCTCTTTTTCTCTATCCTTTATCTGTTGAGTGACCGTGCAGTCTAGAACGATAGCGTAGCATTCTCGGGATGCACATTTTTCTCCTCGTATACTAAATATCCCCCATGTAGTTGGGAATTTGATGACTTGGTACAAGCTGGAGGGGATGGCCCTCATGGTGTGTATCCATGGTCACCTTATTATGGCATTGTATATTGTGTCCTGGTCCATGATATGGAATGTGGTTTCTAGAGTGACGCAACCGGCCAGGACGGGGAGTGTGATCTCGCCGGATGTTTGCTCCACTGCATTATTAAAACCTGTTAGCATGATGCAGCGCGACACTATCTTATCCTCGAGTTTCATTTATAAAAGTACTCGAGGGCGGATAATGCACGCGTCGCTCCCATCGTCTACCATAATGCGTCTCACATCGGTATCTAAAATTCATAAAGTGATAACAAGGGCATCATAGTGAGGTAAAACCAAACCGTTTGTATCTGACTTACCGAAGATGATACTTTCTTCGAGTTTATTAGACCATTTGTGGGTGATCGACCGTTTGAGCTTGTGGGTTGTGGTGAACTTCACACTATTGATGGAAGCATCGTCACCTCCGTCAATGATCATGTGGATAGTGCAGGTCGGTGAGGGTGGTTTCGGCGGTCCTTGATGTTGTTCACTACCTCTGGAAAAGTTGATCCTTCCCCGGTCGCTCAGCAACTCTTTGAGGTGTCCCTGTCATAGCATGTTTACGACCTCCTGTTTTAAGGCGATGCAATCGTCGGTTTTATGCCCTCGCTCTTGGTGGAACTCGTATAAGGCGTCCGACTTTCTGGTACTCGGGTCCGACCTCATCTTTTGTGGCTACTTCACCTTTTGTCCGAGCTTCTCCAAGGCATAGACTATTTATGTAGGAGACACACAGAAATTATGAGCGGATAATAAAGGAGGCATACCTCTTTCGTTCTAGTGAGTCACTGTTCTTGATCGGGGTGGGCCCTCTTCATGGCGGGAGGCAGACGCAATGGCGGTTCTGACATATGGTAGATGACATTCCATGTTGGGTAGCTGAGATGCGAGGTCCCTTCTGACATCGTTTCTTTGATATTTTCTGGGTTCGGGTTGTACCGAGGTCAGCCGATGAGTCGGCCCATTAAGGTCGTCTTCGTCTGCTCGGACCTCAGCACAATACGCGTTGTGTATTTCATCCCAAGTAGTTAGGGGTACTTCATAAGCCCACTTAATATCTTTCTTGTTGCCCTTGAACCATTTCTGCTCAGCCCATTCTGGGAATCTAGTACCGCCATCCCTAATGATACATTCGGCAAGGTCATTCTTACTCGGTTGAACCGGGCGAGGAAGTCCCTAAATCCCTCTCCCGGAGACTATTTAATAGCAAATATGTCATTTACTCTTGCCTTGGACTTCTTGGCCCCGGCATGGGCCGTTACGAACTTATCGGCCATTTCTTTGAAGGTTTCAATGAAGCACGCAGGAAATTGTGATTACCACTTTAACGCTCCTCCCGTGAGGGTCTTGGCGATTTGTTTTAACAAAATAGAGGATACTTGTTCCTTGGTGAGTCACATGGTCTTTGGGGTCGGTCGCGCCATCTATTATTTTCAGATAGGGTGGCATTTTAAAGGTCTTTGGTATGGCATGTGGGGCGGCATCATCACTATACGGCTACTCAATGAACCGACCAGCATCTCTCTTAGGCAGGAGCTTAGGGGCGCCCGGTATCTTATAGTCCCTTTCTTGGTGTTCTCTCATTTAGTCCCGAGGTGCTTTTTCTCATTATCCATTTCCTCCATCCTTTTCAGAATGGCTGCGAGAGTGTCATCACCTGTACTACTAATGACATTGTGAGTAATACCTATTGTTGGAGGAGTAAGAAATTGATCATGCTGCTCGTTCGTTGGTGGTATAATGTAAGTCCTCATGTTTTTTGTAACCATGTCACGAACGGGCTTATGGAGGACGCTAGTTAGCATGTCGGTTAGCCAAGATTCAAGGAGCTTTTTTACTGTTGGTGGCGTCTCTTCCACCACGGATGTGGAGGCTCGCTTACCAAGAGATTTTGTGATGCTACAGTAAGGAGAGGGTGACCCACCTTGCCTGGGGGAGGCACTGGGCGTTGCATCCTCGTCCACTGCTTCAGAGCTCTCATTGATGATATTCATGAGGTTGGTTGGAAGGTTCCTCATTATTCATATTCTTTCTTCCCCGTTACCTGCCATATTATATCTGTGCATACAAAGAATAGGGGGGCTTGTTCTTGCTTTCTTTTTTTTACGTTAGCGGTTCATGGCAGTTATATATCTAGAGGAAACTAAAATTTTAACAAGAAAATCCCCACAAACGGCGCCAAATTGTTTGACCAAAAAGTATGACTTTCAGTTAAAACTATTATATTTATATAATGATGGGCTAAACCTAGTTAACGATAATATCTCTAAATGTGGATCCTGAAAGCGTGGATAAGGTGGGACAGATCTAATAGGAGATTGACAATAACATGCACTAAATATTCATAAAGTATGAGCAATAATAGAGGAGTAACTAGCAATAAATGGTATTTAAGTAAATAGGAGGAGTGATTCACCCAATAAAGAATGGACTAGATGATTGTTCCTCCTGACAATGATGAGTGACAGATAAATCCTAGAATGTTCGAACTATTCTCGGATCTGATGGAAAAGTATGGAATAATATGAACAATAATATTGATGAAAAGTTAATGTTTGTATCTTTGCTAGAGAGAGAGAATCTTTCTTAGAAAATTATTCTTATCATATCAATATTACATATCCCCTGCCCTTATCTTTTGTCTTCTTTATATGGGACACATCCCTAGTAAACCCTAATAGTACATGTGCAGAGAATATTCTTTATAATATCCCCTCTATTATCCTATTCTAAAAACTAGCCATTACGGTTCTTTCCGTGGACTTTGTCCTCGACCATTATAAGTGTCCTGACCACAAGCTTCGTCATTTCCTAATCGACCTCGACTGATTTTTCCTCAGTACTTTCTCTCCCTAAATGTTTCGTAGTAGATTTCGCCCTATGTACACAAAAAATATTGCTAAATAAGGAATTCAGAAACAAACAGATTGAACTCACCAGAAGCTAAAAACAAAAAGCCATAATCCCCATTATAAATTGTCAAATGCAGCCCAACAGAGACAGTTTAGAGTGCAAATGAGAAGAGGAAGATGGCATAAAGTACTTTGCCTATTGATTTGCCAGGGTGCCGCTGTTACATGTAGGAGAGGAAAGTTGATTTCCAAAGTTTATGCCTTTGTTTCCGCTCTCCAAAGATAACCAATAAACGAACCAAACCAACTTGGTTTTGTTTGGTTTTCAATTTCAAAATAATCACAACATTTTGTTTGGTTTGGTATTTTTTCTATAATGCCAACTTCATATTCATGGTACTTGTTTGTGGTTTATATCTTCTAAATTGAAGTTATTTAGAAGTGATTTATTTACTGTTTTAGTCTTCTTCTTTCTTTAAATCAAAAGTCCATCATCACGATCGAGGAGTTAGGCAGACTCCAACCTATGCATTCCAAAAATAACAATTACACGGAGGAGGACGTAAACCTTAGCCTCGATTACAAAGTGTAGATTAACAATAGCCAAACTAGTGTACAATTGCTCAAAGGTACTAGACCAAAAAATGAAAAAAAGATGCACCAGATACAATCGTGTTCCAGTTACCCAACCTATTAAAATATAAAGTAATGGCATCATTGACTGAAAATTGATTTATTCTTGGTCTGAATATGAAATTAGGGAGGCCATATTGATCTAACTTCAATGCATCTCTAACCTGACATGGAAGAGAAAGAGCCTCACTGAAGATAGCATGGTTGTTTGAAAATTCTCCCATAGTGGAGAAGTGTTTACTGGCCATCCCTATACAAGGACGTAAGATCTTACGTGGTTGCATGTGACAAGTGCCAACGAACAGGTAACATTAGTAAAATGGACGAGATGCCCCTGAATTCCATTTTGGTATGTGAAATCTTCGATGTCTAGGGCATCAACATCATGGGTCCCTTCCCATCATCCCATTCTTGTGAGTACAACTTAGTGGCCGTTGACTACGTCTCCAAGTGGGTCGAGGTAATCCCCACTAGGACCAATGATGCCCGGGTAGTATGTGAATTTCTTCGGAAGAATATTTTCACCCGCTTTGGAACTCCCCGAGTCATCATCAGTGATATTGGATAGTATTTTGTAAATAAATAGTTTTCCACTCTGCTGTCTAAATATAGGGTAACTCATAAAATAGGAACCCTATATCATGCTCAAATTAGTGGGCAGGTTAAAGTAGCTAACCGTGAACTCAAGAGAATTCTAGAAAAAACGGTTAGTGCTTCCAGCAAGGATTAGTCAGTAAAGTTAGATGAAGCTCTATGGGCGTATATAATAGTGTTCAAAACAACCATAAGGACTTCACCCTTCAAGTTGGTATATGGAAAGACATGTCACTTACCTGTGGAGATAGAGCATAAGGCTTATTGGGCAATTAAATTGGTTAATCTTGATCTTAGTCTTGCAGGTGAACACAGAATGTCACAGGTGAATGAGCTGGAGGAATTCAGATTGGACGCATATGAGAATGCGAGAATTTTCAAGGAAACATTTAAGAAATGACACGACCGTCTGATTAAACCGAAGGAATTTCATAAAGGGGAAAAGGTCTTATTATACAATAGTAGACTAGATTGTTCGCCGAAAAATTTAAGTCTAGATGGACGGGACCATACGTGGTGAAACATGTATCACCATATGGGTCGATTGAGATCCAGAACATGGACGGAACAGAGAGTTTCAAAGTGAATGGGCACAAGCTAAAACCACATCTTGCTGGAGGATTTGCTCAGCAATACTCGAGCATCATAATCAATTGAGGATACCCGATTGAGTCAAGATGACGACTATAACTCAGAACTACCTCTAACTATTCTACTAGCTTAAATTTTCCCTTTTTTGTAGCATAAATTAGGTAAACGTTAGTGTATATTATGACTTGGTGGCTGCAGGAAGGTATATGTTGCGGAAGGTCAGAATTGAGGCTTTTAAAAGGCACCCTGTGAGTGTACACGGGCGCGACCGCGCACTTGGAAGGGTGCACCGCGCATGTGGTCACGCATATTACGGTATCAGTTTAAGCTTGGACATGCACGATCGCGCACCTGAAGGGTGGACCGCATACACGACTACGCATATGCACCAGTGTACTGCCATATGTGCGAGGCCGTGCATGGGAGGACCCGACCGCGCACAGGTGCAATGGCTCCTTCAAAGAAAAGAAAAACTTCAAGTGCCTCCACCGGTAGTCAAGTAGGCACGTCCAGGTCGCGAGCTTCTGCGTCCGCTCGTCCATATGATCAGAATAAGTTTCTCTCATTGGAAGCCCAACAATGATTTAATAGCAAAGCAGGCAAAAATACCATACCGGAAAGGGGAATCGATATTGGGTCTCTCCAAAATGACTATCACAGAGTGTATGAGGAATTGGTCAGGCAAGGAATGGGGGTGTTCTTCGAAGACAAATTTAATGGTTGTTCGGAAGTTCTACGCGAACTACCCGGAACATAAGGACTATGTATGTACATTCCAGAAGAAGACGGTGGACTTTTCCAAGGAGGCTATCCAAAGGGCCTATCACCTGCCAGAGTACGTGGAACACCCCGATACTACCAACTACTATTTGGCACACAGCAGGAAACCATACCCGTGGCTCACATTCTTTGAAACTATTTATGTACCTGGGAAAGAGGTGGTGTGGTTAAAGCAGGGCCACAAATTTCACTCGGCTTCACTCACTTTTGAGGGGAAGTGCTGGCTATACATCATTAATAACTGCATGATGCCTTCAGGCAACACAACTGAGGTGAATGGTCCCCGGGCTGCTCTGATTTGGTGCTTTGTCACTGGCCACGACTTTGATGTGGCTTAGGTCATTCAAGATGAGATCACAATTTGTTGTCCAGTGCTGAAATATGGTTTCTTTTTCCTGTCATTAGTCACTCGGTTGTGTTGTGAGGCATGGGTACCAGAAAACCAGACTACGGATGGGAAAATCAAGCGAGAACAAAAATTTCGAGCTGATAAAGTTGTAATTGGGAAGGAACCTGTTGTGGCTGCCGAGGCGGATAGTGAGGAGTATGATGCGCCCGACGAGGTAAGGGAGGTACACGGTGAGGATGTTGATGCTTCTCCCCTGCATGATCAGGGTGTTGGAGAACCTTCAAGCGGCGGATGGGAAATGAGAATAGTTGATTTGGAACAGAAGATGGCGGGGATGCGTACTTCAATCACTGATTTGGGATCTCGGGTGGACTCCCTTGCTACATAGAATGCCAAGTAAGAGAATAAGATTATGGCATGGCTACGTGCACTTGGTCGGGCTTGTCATATGGACCCTGGCACCGTCTCCGACACGGAGTGACCCAATCAGGGGAGTTTTCTTTACCCTTGCATTTTAATTTTATGACATGGGGACATGCCACTTGTTACGTGTGGGGGTGGGGGTAGTGTAAATAGCATCGTTTAATTGTTCCCTATTGGAAAAAAATATATTTTCTTAAAAAATATTTTAGTATAACTTCTTCACCTGCAGCCATCGCTAAGCACTTGAGTGTGTTGTATGTAATGCTAAAAGATGAAGAGACATAAGTGTGGGGGTGGGGGTTGGTTTTGAGTGGAACCAATGTTAAGTAGAAAAAAGTGCAACATCATGAATGTTGTGAGGTACGAGAGCAGGGGGTTATGGAAAAAAAAAAGAGAAACATTTGCTCATGTTGAGTAAGGAAATGAAAGTGAATGTTTCCCTGCTGATGTAAAATACTTGTATGTTGTGCTTAAAGAATTGAGAACTGGGGTGTGCTTTTGAATGGGGAGTTGTGGATAATTGTCAATGAAAAAGGAGAACGTCACGTATGAAGTTGTTGGTATTAAAGTGTTTAGGGAGGTGTAGATACTCTTATACATATTATATCCAACCCATCCCATAGCCTACGTTACAACCAAATACCAAGTCTTACATGATCTAGATGAGGTTGTTCCTACATTAGTGGGGAGTTACACGATAGCCAAGCTTATGGTACTTTGGAAAGCATGAATTGCTTATTTGTGAGGGTGAGTGATTGTGGTGTACTAACCTAGGCCGTTAATTGCAATTGGTGTGTGAATGGGCATTATCTCTTTCTTTGTGATGGTATCGAGGATTTGGTGCCAATTTGACCACAACACTGGTGGAATGTTATGACCGGGGTTAAGGTTGAATGTGACCCCAAGATGGTATCAAGTTGATGTAACTGGCCACTTATCTAAGGTAGTTGCAGTGTTGGGAGCATTTGCATTTTAGATTTGCTCGGGACGAGCAAAAGCTAAGCGTGGGGGTGTTTGATGAGCTTAAAGTTACTTATGTTTTATGCCTACTTTGCATTTTTGTTTTGGCTGATTCAATAGAGATTTGGTTGAATTTGGGTCTAATGTGTTGTCTTTCAGTACAGGTGATGCAGAGGCGATCAATGGATGAATAGTACACTTAGTGGGAGGAAAAAACGTTAGAGAAAAAGTAAAGCCCAGGTGCGCGACCGTGCATGAGCGACCCCCAGCATGCACTTGAGCGTGCAAGTGACACAGAATTCTGCCAGAGGTGCGTGGCCATGAGCGCGGTCACACCTCCAAGTACACGGCCGCGTACGTCCGCCTCCGAGAATTGGACCCAGGCCTATTTTTGTAATTTTGGAGTCGGCCGTTTTGACCTATATGAAGCCTAGCTCTTCTCAAAACATGGTATCTCGGGATTTTGGAGCAACTTTTGGAGAGAAGAAGGCAAGGAAACAACGGAGACTCTAAATACTTCATCCAACTCATCCAATACGAAAGTTTGTTTGATTTTTGGAATTGTAATTCTCCACTATGGAGTAATCTTTCTTAGGGCTATTGACGGATATTGTGATTTGACTATTGTTATGGGTTTGCTTTCTGTTAGTTGCCTAAATTTGTTGAATGAGTTATTAATTGAATTGCAAGGTTAATTGTGGTTTTACTTTAATCAAAAGAAAAGTGTTGTTGCAATTCGCATTGTGTTATCTTGTTTGGGTTGATTTTATGCCTCTCATAGGTAATCGAAAGAGAATGGGTAGTTATCAATTGACCCAATTTGGAAGAATAATCGAGAGACATTCTTCGTAAGATCATTCATGCAATGTATTTATGCATATGTTCAAAGAACTTGCCATTAGGTGGTTTAACGAAACTCTCATTCATCCGTAAGAAGAAATTGAATCCTTAAGATAGCCTACTCATCTGTTGAAATCGAAAGAGTCAATAGAAGTTAAGAGTGAACTTAGCACAAAGTTACCCAGAATAATAGTTTATCACATATCTTGTCATAGCCCTTACTTCTCACCTTGATATTCAATTGTTACTACTTAGTCACTAAATTTCCATTATTTACTCACAATCCATAATCTTAGTTTTTATTCTTAGTTCAGTGATAACTTAAATCAAAGGATTATTTTCCTGAATAGTATTAAGCTGAAGATTTATTAGAATATTATTTAAACAAATCTCTGTGGAGATGATTTAATACTATACTATCTTTGAGTAGCGAGCCTAAGTTTTATACTCTGGTTTTGCACTCGTCAAAAGGTAACGCATGCAACACAGATTTGATAAGGACTGCCTTCCCACCATAACTCAAAAATCTACCATGCCATCCTTGCATCCTATTAGCAACTTTGGACACCATATTGTTGAAGTATACAATCTTCTTCCTGCCCACATAAATAAGACATCCCAGATATAGCATAGGAAATTGACAGTATGAAAAACCCAATGATCTTATGGTTGTCATAAATTCTAGGATCGTCTTCCTGCCATGACGTATAGAATCCATATTTTCTCTTATTTCCAATTAACCATACACTTGTTTATATAACTCCAACTTTGATATCATTAGTTGGAATGATACTGGATCAGCAGAAAAAAAATAAAATTATATCATCATCATAGCATAGATGAGATATTTTAGGCCCCTTCCTATGAACTGAGTATGGAATAAACCTTGAACCAATAAGGCCATCCATAAGTCTGGATAATAATTCTGCACCAATGACAAAAAGGGATGGATAAAGAGGGTCACCCTGCTTGATTCCTCTGCTGGACTTAAAAAATCCATGTCAAACTCCATTTATATTGATTGAGTACCAAACATTGGTCATAAGCCTCCATACCATATCAATCCAGGATACGGAGAAGCCCATCTGCCTGAGTACTTGACATAAATACTCCCATGAAACCCTATCGTATGCTTTAGCCATGTCCAACTTTAATATAACATTCCTACCTGAAGATGGTTTAGCTATGTTGTGGACCATATCTTGTGTAAGCATGATATTTTTCGTGATTGATCTAACCTTGATACACCCTGTTTGATTAGGAGACACTAACTTCTGCATCAGTGGACTCATTCTCTGATTCACCAACATGGAAAAAATCTTGCATGAACAATTACTAAGACTGGTTGGTCTAAGTTCTGTGAAAGATTGCGGGCACTCCACCTTTGGTAACAAGATAAGACATGTATGAGTTAGTGCCTTACGTATTTCAGTACCTGCAAAAAAATAAAGAATCATTAGTAGTAAGTCCTCTTTTATTAACTCCCAGCAAGAATGATAGAACGTCTGATAAGTGGGGATTTTGACTGCTTATTAGCACCTTTTAGATTTTATTTTAGTCCGAAAATATTGAATTGTGTTCCCGAAGCTAATGAAAGTGGGAATGTTGGAAGTTTGGTCTCCCGAGATGAAATCCTACTCAAAAAGGAGTGTCCCAAAGCACAAGGCACTAAAGGATGTAGAAGAACAAATGTGAGGTCCGCATAAGGAATTATGAGGCCGCAGAAGAAATTGTGGACCGCAAAATTCCATCTGCGGCCGCAAAACAAAAAGAAAAATTTAGCAGACCTTTCAGCAATGTGCGGTCGCAGAACTGTGCTAAGAGTCGAAGATCAGAGAATATGCAAAAAAACCAAGTCCAGGAGCTTTTATGAATTGAGGACCGCACAAGAATCGTGCGGCCGCAAAAGATTGCCTCACGGCCACAGTTCACAAATGTGCGGCCGCAGAACTCCACTTCCTGCTAGCTGAAGAAATCTGCGGACCGCACATGGAATTGTGCGGCTGCAGAACCTCTCGAGGGGCATTTTTGTCCGAGATATTTGGCCATGTATAAATAGACGAGTTTCACAAAATTAGGTTAATATTTGAACATCTGAAGTTGCTGTAGCCGTTTTACATTATTTTGGTGTATATACATAAGATTTCATCATTTTAATCTTCCATTAGGAGTTTAATTAGATTTTCTTCTTTATTTTTCTTCAAATCCCATTATGAGTAGCTAAACTCTTACTAGGGTTGTGACCCAACCCTAGTATGTAAAACTTATGTGTATCTAATTTAGTGCATGTTTATGATTGGGTGTTGATTATTTAGCTTAGTTCATGGTTCAATTTTAGAATTAATGGTTGCAAACTTTGATTCATGCCAATTTGACTTAGCCCCTACTTGAGAAAGAGGGACTGACGAGTGTAAAACACACACTTAAATATGTTCGCTAGTCGAATAAAGTATAATATAATATAATATCGTATCCACAGATATTGGAGTTAAACAGTATTTTCGTAGTTTATAGCTTGATTGCTATCCAAGATTATCAACAATTGAGATTTATGTGATTAAAACTAAAATTAACTAAGAGTCTAAACTATTGGCTAATGATAATTGCAACAAGAGTAAGCAAAGAAGATATCAATGAGAGAAAATAGGGTTGATTGGATAGGTGCAAGATACTTGTCTGGGATTTAACTCTAGTTAATTCACTTCTAAGGTTCAATTGAGTCTCTCAAATTCACTCTATTATTAGTTCGAATGTTCAGTAGAAACTCCTCTCTCGATTAAGTCTCAACCTCACAATATGAACTAAGTTAAGCTCGGTGAAGATATGCAAGAATTCGTAGTGGATTGGTTTGTAAGAGAACCTCTTTCGATTATTCTCCTAACTAGGTCTAAACAATAATTTAACTAGCCTCTTTCGATTATTAAGAAGAATCAACGAATTCAATCAATAAGATAAGGCAAAAAACATCACAAGTTACGCCTTTTTCGATTACATAAACATGTGTATATATATATATATATATATATATATATATATATATGCAACAATTAAAACACCCAAAACGATTCAATACATAAAAACTAGAGTTAATATCCACAAACAATTCTCAATACACCAAATCCATCAATCCCTAAAGAGAACTACTCCATAGATATGGAGTAATTCATCACAAATAAGTTTAAGTTACAATAAAACATAAATGATCGAAACCCTTGTCTTGAGTGAGGATTGAATCATGAAATCCTTGGGCTCTTGCTTCTCCCACTTCTCCTTAGCCTCCTTAGGTCTAAATTATGTCAAAAAGTCCTCAAAATACCTATTTTCAATGTATATATACCAAGTAGGGTCGGGCCCAAACGAAAATACCTTCTCCTACATGAAATAGGATACTTTTCTGGAGTTGGACGTGCGCGGCCGCGCACCTGGAAGTGTGTTCGCGCACTTGGTCGCGCATTTTTCACATTGTTATGCCCCAAGTGCGCGCCCAGTCCGCAATCGCGCACCTGGGTGGTATTAGTTGGGAATTTTGGAAAACGTAAAACATGAGAGTTTTAGCCCTTTTAAATAGATTTCCAACGATATATTGTGGAGCCCAAACGGATTACGGAGAGAAACGTTATGTGCATTTTACTGGTCAATGCGCAATATGTCTCCTCAATTCTTCGTTTCGTTCTTAAAGTGCACTATCATCCGTTGATTCCCAAACACGATCCCAACTTAATCCTTGGGCTTTTACTCAGACTTCAAAGCTCCCGAATAGCTTGAATTCATTCCATAACATCTATATAGATCGGAATCACTCCTACAAGGCATAAAACACACAATTAGTGTAAAACACTAGTGATTAAAGCTCCAACTCAATTAAAGTGCAGTAAATTAGAGTGCAATAAGCGACTAAAATACAAGATTATAGCCTACCATCAGCACCCCACAATTAAACCATTGCTCGCCCTCGAGCAATCAAACCACACTTTATATAGACACAACCTTTTTAAACAATTCTCATAACTCATCATACCAAGAATATTTAAAATATACCAAGCACAATAGTGTAACATCTTAGCCTCAAGATTTGACTCACAAGCACCACGCATTATTTATAACCTGCTCATTTACCCTAACATACAGGGCAACAACATTATCTTTCCTTCATGAATCATGTGCCTTCACTACAAAAGAGAGTAGTTCCACACACCACAGAAATTAAGAACAATTAGGAACTTGAGATAGAAAGAATTCACTCACTCCCAGAAATAACATTCTCATGCCACAAAAGATGAACCATAGGCTTACCTGTAGTGTACTACTCCACTAATTGAGTTCATTCAGTCAAGGATCAAGTAGGACTTCAATTGGTTGTAATATAAGTTACGGGACGGGTAAGATACATTTAGATGTAAAAGTGACTACACCTCTCTAAGCACTTTAATACATACATTTCATTCAAAACCCCACACTTATGTCAAACCATACTCCACCTTTACATCAATATACATTAACTCCTAACTTCTTTAAGTACAATTGCATCAAGAGTTACCACTTATTAATGAGTAATTTTCACAACAATACAACTATATTTCTTCTTTTTCAATTTAAGTGGCTCTTACTTTTTTCGAATCAATGCACCTTTCTCCTTATTTCAATAGTTCCACTCAAAAGCCAAACTAACCACCCCACACTTTTAACTTTTACACAATTCATATAATTTCAAGTGCTCACTGGATGTAAAAGGTTCAAATAGATAGTCAATTCAATAAATGGGTAAGGCTTGTAACGTGGTTTCCAAAGAAACAAGATTATAGGCTCAATTGGGGTTAACTACGATACATAACAATTTGGAGGATAAAAGATATAGCTGGCTCAACAAAGAAATGCATATATCACTTTCAAGACTGAACAAATCTATTATTTCGCTTTGCAAACATACGAGGAAAGTTCTAAACATCAAATGCAATGTACAGAATCATATAAATCTCACACACACATGGCACATAACTCACTCAGGATTGATTTATCAAGACACTCTAGTCAAAGCAGTTAAGCAAAGTTAAACTTATACAAATTAAGGTACTTATGCAAGAGTCAAAAAGTGAGCCTAAGCGTCACAACTAAAGCACTTACTATTCTCAAGGCATAATAAAGTTAAGAGAAGTTGCCTTCAATTCAATTCATAGCACAAGGTTTCCTACTCCTAAAAATAAAAACTAACTACACCCGGTTCAAAACAAAACCCTTGAAAAAGAACTGCGACACAAAGAAAACTCAAGGGGAAATTAATACACTACCTAACAAAATAAAATCTTTTTATCTTTTTCTTTCGACTTTAACCCCTCAAGAAACCTGTCGAATGATATCCATCGTTGGGAAAAATCGAAAATTTCAAAATTTTTATGGTTTTCTAATTTTTTTTCTATCAAACTACTATAACTAACAAACAAAAACTAAGACTAATATACATACAACATACATACAAATATCCTCCACCCCACACTTTAAGTTGTGGCATGTTCCCATGACACACAATTAAAGAGTATAAGGTAGAGAAAACTTCCCTGAATCTCTAGTCGGGGTCTGAGTCAAAGTCGGGCTTCATTCTTCTCGCCCAAACTAGTGCACACATCCATGCAGACAGCTTCTTCTCAGCCTTCTTGGGGTACACCCCACACTTATCTTTCTCAATCACTGGGACCTTATCTTTCAAGTCTTTCACTCTTCATTCTACACTCGCAGCTGGCTTCTCCTTTCTCACCCCCATCTCCACGTTCATCTCAAAAGTCACTGTCTCCTTACCCACTCTAAGCATGAGCTTTCTATCATATATATCTAAAATTGCTCTACCCATTGCTGTCTTCCTAAGATAAGGGGGACATCTTTATTCTCCTCCATCTTCACCACAATGAAATCTACAGGAAAGACGAACTTATCTACCCGAACTAAGACATCTTCCACTATCCCATCAGGTATTATAGTTGTTTGGTATGCCAACTGCAAAGCTATTGGCGCAGACCTTATCTCTCCAAGCTCATTCTCCAATTTCTTGTAAATAGACAAAGGCATTAAATTAATTGAGACATCAGAATCACACAAAGACTTATCAAAATTAAGAGTGCCTAATGAGTAAGGTATAGTAAAACTCCTTGGATCTTCATACTTTTGTGGGAGTTTGTTTTGCAAGCTTGCACTGCAATGCTCTGTGAGCTTGACCACTGATGTCTCCTCAATCTTCCTTTTCTTTGTAAAGATCTCCTTCAAGAATTTTGCATAAGCTGGCATTTGCGAGAGAACTTCTGTGAATGGAAAGTTTATATTAACTTGTCTCAGGATATCTAAGAATCTCTCAAACTACTTGTCCAACTTCTCTCTATACAGCTTTTGGGTAAAGGGTAGAGCAGGCATATGCTCACTATCATTAGATTCCTCCCTTCTTGAAGTTTTCTCCTTCTTCATTTTCTCAGTTCCTTTCTTACCTTTCTTCTTCTTATCAACTTCATTTTTTAGCTGCTCCCCACTTTCTTTTCAGGCACCTCTTTTTGGATTGTAGTGGGATCTTTCAATACTTTCCCGCTTCTCAAGGTCACAGCATTTACCGTTTCCTTGGGATTCTTTTCAGTATCAGCTAGTAGAGTACCTAGGATTCTCTTAGATAATATAGTTGCAATATGTCCCACTTGTCTCTCCAAGTTGCGCAAACTTGTCCCAAGTTCTTTGATAGCAGCACCATGAGCATCTAGCCTCTCATCTGTCTTGATAATAAAGGACTTCATTGGATATTCTAACCCAAACTGAATTGGCGGTTGAGGCTGAAATAGCGACTCGGCTGATTCACAAAACCAGGAGCTCCTTATCCTTGAAATCTGGTATTGTTTTGTTGCCATGCATTTGTTGTACACCCACGTGAACTCCATGAAAAACTAGGTGCTTCTGACTCATTGCATTGAAATTATAATTTCCAACAGCATTAACTTCCTCAATTGAGGCTTGACACACATGAGTAGGGTGTCCTCTTCTACATATATCACAAGCTACGTGATTATCACCCTGTATTGACACTGAGGTCAGCTTCCTTATCTCTTTTTCCATGGCATCAAGTTGTACCTGCACAGATGTGTTAGCGTCAACTTAGTGAACACTAGTTGATCTTGTTATTTCTGCAATTTCAGAAGGCCACTGATTTGCGTCTTCCGATAACGCATTCAGAATTGTGACTATCTCCTGTGGAGGTTTTTTCATCAACGGGCCTCCAGCTGCATTACTCAATGTTCTTCGTGAGGCTGGTGTCAATCTATCACAAAATTCATCTAGAGTTCAATCCTGCTATGT
This sequence comes from Nicotiana otophora, assembly GCA_000715115.1. Classification (NCBI taxonomy): domain Eukaryota; kingdom Viridiplantae; phylum Streptophyta; class Magnoliopsida; order Solanales; family Solanaceae; genus Nicotiana; species Nicotiana otophora. The sequence goes on along the minus strand of AWOL01S0058107.1, from coordinate 32,082 downwards.
TGAAACCTTTCCCAAGCTTCAAACACAGTTTCAGTCTCGTTCTGGTAAAAGTTATGGATTTCTCTTCTAAACTTGCCCATCTTAGCTGATGAGAAATATTTATCAAGAAATTTTCTGGTCATCTCATCGCATGTTCTAATCTATCCATTAGGCAAACTGCAAAGCCATTGCTTTGCATCATCTTGGAGTGTGAAGGGGAATGCCCTTACGTAAACTTCATATTGTGACACACTATTTTATTGAAAGGTGTTCATAATCTCCTCGAAGTCCATGAGATGATTGTTTGGATCTTCGTTCATCTTTCCTCTGAAAACGCCGTTGTTTTAAAGAGTTTGGAGCAATCCATGCTTCAACTGAAAATTGCTAGCCGCAACTAGAGGTGGTCTCACACTTGATAAGCCTTGGCTGTAGACCGGTCTAGCATAATCTCCAAGTTGTCTCCTAGCACCGGGAGATTTATTTTCGAATCGGTCTATACCCAAGGGTTGATTCTGAACAAGTCTCTGAGCCATTTCCTCCTCGTAGACAAGTTGTGCATTTCGAAGAGTTGTCTCCTCAGCATCTCATGTAGCTTTTTCTCTTTGCTGGGCTACCTCTCTTGCAGCCAAATCAACATTATCCTCATCTCCCTCCATAACTGCTTTTGTTTAGGATTGCCCAACCTTCTCAGTATTCGAGGGAAGAATTATTTCTTTCCTCAGATGTCGCAGTTGCTTTTCAATTTCCGGCTCGTATGGTGTAATTTCCTTCCAAGAGGATTGAGTCATGCACCAATCTAACCTGTAACCTGCGCACAGTCAAGGAACACCTAATGATCAAGGTATAGTAAAACTCCCTGGATCTCCATGGTTTTGTGGGAGTTTGTTTTGCAAGATTGCACTGCAATGCTCTGTGAGCTTGACCACTGATGTCTCCTCAATCTTCCTTTTTCTTTGTAAAGATCTCCTTTAAGAATTTTACATAAGCTAGCATTTGCGAGAAAACTTCTATGAATGGAAAGTTTACACTAACTTGTGTCAGTATATCTAAGAATCTCTCAAACTGTTTGTCCATCTTCTCTCTATACAGCTTTTGGGTAAAGGGTAGAGCAGGCATATACTCGCTCTCATTAGATTCCTCCCTTATTGAAGTTTCCTCTTTCTTCTTTTTCTCAGTTCATTTCTTACCTTTCTTCTTCTTATCAACTTCATTTTTTAGTTTCTCCCCACTTTCTTTTCAGGCACCTCTTTTTGGATTGTAGTGGGATCTTTCACCACTTTCCCGCTTCTCAAGGTCACAGGATTTACCGTTTCCTTAGGATTCTTTTTTGTATCAGCTGGTAGAGTACCTGGAATTCTCTCAGATAATATAGTTGGAATTTGTCCCACTTGTCTCTCCAAGTTGCGCAAACTTGTCCCAAGTTCTTTGATAGCAGCACCATGAGCATCTAGCCTCGCATCCGTCTTGACAATGAAGGACTTTATTAGATCTTCTAACCCAAACTAAATTGGCGGTTGAGGCTGAAACAGCGACCTCGGCTGATTCACAAAATCAGGAGCTCCTTGTCCTTGAAATCTGGTATTGTTTTGTTGCCATGCATTTGTTGTACACCCACGTGAACTCCATGAAAAAGTAGGGTGCTTCTGACCCATTGCATTGAAATTATAATTCCCAACAGCATTAGCTTCCTCAATTGAGGCTTGACACACATGAGTAGGGTGTCCTCTTCCACATATATCACAAGCTACGTGATTATCACCATGTATTGACGTTGAGGTTAGCTTCCTTATCTCTTTTGCCATGGAATCAAGTTGTACCTGCACGGATGTGTTAGCATCAACTTGGTGAACACCAGTTGATCTTCTTATTTCAACAATTTCAAAAGGCCACTGATTTGCGTATTCAGATAACTCATTCAGAATTGTGACTATATCCTGTGGAGTCTTTTTCATCAACGGGCCTCCAGCTGCATTAATCAATGTTCTTCGTGAGGCTGGTGTCAATCCATCCCAAAATTCTTGGAGTTGCATCCAGAGTTCAATCCTGCTATGTTGACACTTTTGCACTATATCCTTAAACCTTTCCCAGGCTTCAAACACAGTTTCAGTCTCGTTCTGGTAAAAGTTATGGATTTCTCTTCTAAACTTGCCCATCTTAGCTGATGAGAAATATTTATCAAGAAATTTTCTGGTCATCTCATCGCATGTTCTAATCTATCCATTAGGCAAACTGCAAAGCCATTGCTTTGCATCATCTTGGAGTGTGAAGGGGAATGCCCTTACGTAAACTTCATATTGTGACACACTATTTTATTGAAAGGTGTTCATAATCTCCTCGAAGTCCATGAGATGATTGTTTGGATCTTCGTTCATCTTTCCTCTGAAAACGCCGTTGTTTTAAAGAGTTTGGAGCAATCCATGCTTCAACTGAAAATTGCTAGCCGCAACTAGAGGTGGTCTCACACTTGATAAGCCTTGGCTGTAGACCGGTCTAGCATAATCTCCAAGTTGTCTCCTAGCACCGGGAGATTTATTTTCGAATCGGTCTATACCCAAGGGTTGATTCTGAACAAGTCTCTGAGCCATTTCCTCCTCGTAGACAAGTTGTGCATTTCGAAGAGTTGTCTCCTCAGCATCTCATGTAGCTTTTTCTCTTTGCTGGGCTACCTCTCTTGCAGCCAAATCAACATTATCCTCATCTCCCTCCATAACTGCTTTTGTTTAGGATTGCCCAACCTTCTCAGTATTCGAGGGAAGAATTATTTCTTTCCTCAGATGTCGCAGTTGCTTTTCAATTTCCGGCTCGTATGGTGTAATTTCCTTCCAAGAGGATTGAGTCATGCACCAATCTAACATGTAACCTGCGCACAGTCAAGGAACACCTAATGATCAAGGTATAGTAAAACTCCCTGGATCTCCATGGTTTTGTGGGAGTTTGTTTTGCAAGATTGCACTGTAATGCTTTGTGAGCTTGACCACTGATGTCTCCTCAATCTTCCTTTTTCTTTGTAAAGATCTCCTTTAAGAATTTTACATAAGCTGNCAATATGTCCCACTTGTCTCTCCAAGTTGCGCAAACTTGTCCCAAGTTCTTTGATAGCAGCACCATGAGCATCTAGCCTCTCATCTGTCTTGATAATAAAGGACTTCATTGGATATTCTAACCCAAACTGAATTGGCGGTTGAGGCTGAAATAGCGACTCGGCTGATTCACAAAATCAGGAGCTCCTTGTCCTTGAAATCTGGTATTGTTTTGTTGCCATGCATTTGTTGTACACCCACGTGAACTCCATGAAAAAGTAGGGTGCTTCTGACCCATTGCATTGAAATTATAATTCCCAACAGCATTAGCTTCCTCAATTGAGGCTTGACACACATGAGTAGGGTGTCCTCTTCCACATATATCACAAGCTACGTGATTATCACCATGTATTGACGTTGAGGTTAGCTTCCTTATCTCTTTTGCCATGGAATCAAGTTGTACCTGCACGGATGTGTTAGCATCAACTTGGTGAACACCAGTTGATCTTCTTATTTCAACAATTTCAAAAGGCCACTGATTTGCGTATTCAGATAACTCATTCAGAATTGTGACTATATCCTGTGGAGTCTTTTTCATCAACGGGCCTCCAGCTGCATTAATCAATGTTCTTCGTGAGGCTGGTGTCAATCCATCCCAAAATTCTTGGAGTTGCATCCAGAGTTCAATCCTGCTATGTTGACACTTTTGCACTATATCCTTAAACCTTTCCCAGGCTTCAAACACAGTTTCAGTCTCGTTCTGGTAAAAGTTATGGATTTCTCTTCTAAACTTGCCCATCTTAGCTGATGAGAAATATTTATCAAGAAATTTTCTGGTCATCTCATCGCATGTTCTAATCTATCCATTAGGCAAACTGCAAAGCCATTGCTTTGCATCATCTTGGAGTGTGAAGGGGAATGCCCTTACGTAAACTTCATATTGTGACACACTATTTTATTGAAAGGTGTTCATAATCTCCTCGAAGTCCATGAGATGATTGTTTGGATCTTCGTTCATCTTTCCTCTGAAAACGCCGTTGTTTTAAAGAGTTTGGAGCAATCCATGCTTCAACTGAAAATTGCTAGCCGCAACTAGAGGTGGTCTCACACTTGATAAGCCTTGGCTGTAGACCGGTCTAGCATAATCTCCAAGTTGTCTCCTAGCACCGGGAGATTTATTTTCGAATCGGTCTATACCCAAGGGTTGATTCTGAACAAGTCTCTGAGCCATTTCCTCCTCGTAGACAAGTTGTGCATTTCGAAGAGTTGTCTCCTCAGCATCTCATGTAGCTTTTTCTCTTTGCTGGGCTACCTCTCTTGCAGCCAAATCAACATTATCCTCATCTCCCTCCATAACTGCTTTTGTTTAGGATTGCCCAACCTTCTCAGTATTCGAGGGAAGAATTATTTCTTTCCTCAGATGTCGCAGTTGCTTTTCAATTTCCGGCTCGTATGGTGTAATTTCCTTCCAAGAGGATTGAGTCATGCACCAATCTAACATGTAACCTGCGCACAGTCAAGGAACACCTAATGATCAAGGTATAGTAAAACTCCCTGGATCTCCATGGTTTTGTGGGAGTTTGTTTTGCAAGATTGCACTGTAATGCTTTGTGAGCTTGACCACTGATGTCTCCTCAATCTTCCTTTTTCTTTGTAAAGATCTCCTTTAAGAATTTTACATAAGCTGGCATTTGCGAGAAAACTTCTATGAATGGAAAGTTTACACTAACTTGTGTCAGTATATCTAAGAATCTCTCAAACTGTTTGTCCATCTTCTCTCTATACAGCTTTTGGGTAAAGGGTAGAGCAGGCATATACTCGCTCTCATTAGATTCCTCCCTTATTGAAGTTTCCTCTTTCTTCTTTTTCTCAGTTCATTTCTTACCTTTCTTCTTCTTATCAACTTCATTTTTTAGTTTCTCCCCACTTTCTTTTCAGGCACCTCTTTTTGGATTGTAGTGAGATCTTTCAACACTTGCCCGCTTCTCAAGGTCCCAGCATTTATCGTTTCCTTGGGATTCTTTTTAGTATCAGCTGGTAGAGTACTTGCGATTCTCTCAGATAATATAGTTGCAATTTGTCCCACTTGTCTCTCCAAGTTGCGCAAACGTGTCCCAAGTTCCTTGATATCAGTACCATGAGCATCTAGCCTCTCATCCGTCTTGACAATAAAGGACTTCATTAGATCTTCTAACCCAAACTGAATTGGCTGTTGAGGCTGACACTGCGGCCTTCACGGATTCACAAACCAGGAGCTCCTTGTCCTTGAAATATGGTATTGTTTTGTTGCCATGCATTTGTTATACCCCCAGGTGAACTCCTTGAAGAACTAGGGTGTTTCTGACCCATTGCATTGAAGTTATAATTCCCAACAGCATTAACTTCCTCAATTGAGGCTTGGTACATATGAGTAGGGTGTCCTCTTCCATATATATCACAAGCTGTGTGATTATCACTCTATATTGACGCTAAGTTCAGCTTCCTTATCTCTTTTTCCATGGTATCAAGTTGTACCTGCACGGATGTGTTAGCGTCAACTTGGTGAACACCAGTTGATCTTGTTATTTAAGCAATTTCAGAGGGCCACTGATTTGCGTCTTCAGATAACTCATTCAGAATTATGACTATCTCCTGTGGAGTCTTTTTCATCAACGGGCCTCCAGCTGCATTACTCAATGTTCTTCGTGAGGCTGGTGTCAATCCATCCCAAAAATCCTGGAGTTGCATTCAGAGTTCAATCCCTTTATGTTGACACATTTGCACTATCTCCTTAAACTTTTCCCAAGCTTCAAACACAGTTTCAGTCTCGTTCTGGCAGATGTTATAGATTTCTCTTCTAAACTTGCCGTCTTAGCTGATGAGAAATATTTATCAAGAAATTTTCTGGTCATCTCATCGTATGTTCTAATCGATCCATTAGGCAAACTGTGAAGCCAGTGCTTTGCATCATCTTTGAGTGTGAAGGGGAATGCCATTAAGTAAACTTCATCTTGTGACACACTATTTTATGGAAAGGTGTTCATAATCTCCTCAAAGTCCATCAGATGATTGTTTGGATCTTTATTCATCTTTCCTCCGAAAACGCAGTTGTTTTGAAGAGTTTGGAGAAATTCATGCTTCAGCTCAAAATTGTTAGCTGCAATTGGAGGTGGTCTCACACTTGATAAGCCTTGGTTGTAGACCGGTCTAGCATAATCGCCAAGTGCTCTTCCAGCACCGGGAGCTATAGTTGCGAATCGATCTACACCCAAGTGTTGATTCTAAAAAAGTCTCTGAGCCCTTTCCTCCTCGTAGACAAGTTGTGCATTTCGAAGAGTTGTTTCCTCAACATCTCGTGTAGCTTTTTCTCTTTGCTGGGCTGCCTCTCTTGCAGCCAAATCACCATTATCCTCATCTCCCGCCATAACTTCTTTGGTTTAGGATTACCCAACCTTCTCTATATTTGTGGGGAGATTTATTTATTTCCTCAGCTATCGCAGTTGCTTTTCCATTTCCGGCTCGTATGATGTAATTTCCTTCCTAGAGGATCGAGTCATGCACCAATCTAACATGTAGCCCGTGCACAGTAAAGGAACACCAAAACGCAAAAAGAGAAAAATAAAATAAAAAGTAAAAAATTCCTAGATTAGCACTATAAACTATTTCCAACACTATTGATTGCCAATCCCCGACAATGGTCCCAAATTTGACGAGCGCAAAATACACACTTAAATATGCTCGCTAGTCTAATATAATATAATATAATATCATATCCACAGGGATTGGAGTTAAATAGTATTTTCGTAGTTTATAGCTTGATTGCTATCCATGATTATCAACAATTAAGATTTATGTGATTAAAACTAAAACTAACTAAGAGTCTAAACTATTGGATAATGACAATTGCAACAAGAGTAAGCAAAGAAAATATCAATGGGAGAAAATAGGGGTTGATTGGATAGGTGCAAGATACTTGCCTAGGATTTAAATCTAGTTAATTCACTTCTAAGGTTCAACTGAATATCTCGAATTCACTCTATTATTAGTTCGAATGTTCAGTAGAAACGCCTCTCTCGATTAAGCCTCAACCTCACAATATGAACTAAGTTAAGCTCGGTGAAGATATGCAAGAATTCGTAGTAGATTGATTTGTAAGAGAACCTCTTTCGATTATTCTCCTAACTAGGTCTAAAGAATAATTCAACCAGCCTCTTTCGATTACTAAGAAGAATCAATGAATTCAATCAACAAGATAATGCAAAAAGCATCACAAGTTACGCCTTTTTCGATTACATAAACATGTGAATATATATATTGAGAGATTGATTAACCCAAATTAAAGGGTTCAACCTAGAGATAGTAATAACCCGATTTGAGCCCTTATCAACTGTTTTGGTTGATACCCATTTGGTCTTGAAAAATCCAAATTGGGCAAAATCACTCTCTGACCGAGAGGTATTGAGTGGGTAGTGTAAAGTTGTGAGCTATAATACACCCCAATCAACAAAGCAAGCATTAACGCCTTTACCCCATTAGGCAAACACATAGGTTATGGTCACAGACCTAGGCCTTTTACCCAATTGGAAAAACCTCAAAACTATTTATCTCTAGTCTATTTCCTTTATCTTTCCACTATTAGATTAACAGTAGAAGTAGAAAAACAAATTGTGTTATGGAATTGCAATCTAGATAACCCATTTGTTTGCTTCAAATATATACTCCTAACTCCCATCATAACTCCCAGTGGATTCGACCCCGACTCCCAGTTGGGTAATTATTATTACATACGACCGTGTCATATCTCTTTTTGGGGTGTATTGTGGATGTGATTAATTTTTGGCGCCGTTGTCGGGGAGTTAAAATGGTGTTAGCTATATATTTGGGTGTGTTTTTGGAATATCTTCTTTTTCTTCCGTGTTACTAACTTATTTAAGAAATGGTAGGTACAACCATGGCAAACAATGAGCTAGGAAATTTTCCTTTGGGGGATGTGGATGTCGAGGATAATCAAGTTGATGAGGTTCTTCTTGAACCTCACGCCAATAGAAGAGGCCGAGTGCCTCATGACAATGTCCCCACTCCACCCCCACATCCACCACGAGCGGCTCCACACTAGTTTTACCCAATGAAGGATATGCTAGTGTAATAGTCCATCCCCATATTAGGGCGGGCAATTTTCAAATCACCAATGTAATGCTCACTTTGCTAGAGCAACGAGGTTTCTTCACTGGTGCTCCAAGTCAAAATGTGTACAAACATCTGAAGGGGTTTGTGGATACTTATTGGGAGAGCAAACAAACAAATTTCTCTGATGATTCATTGAGGCTAAGTTTTTTTTCCCTTCTCTCTACAGGGGAAAGCTTTAGATTGGTTGGAACGATTACCAAACCATTACATTCACACTTGGGATGAGTTGGCGAAAACATTTATTTCTATGTTCTTTTCTCCGGGGCATATAGCTACACTTCGAGATGAGATTTTGGCATTCAAGCAAGAGCTAAATGAACCACTACACGAGATTTGGGAGCGGTATAGAACAATGGTCAAGGAATTTCCCAACAACGATATGACAGAAAACATGATTCAACAAACTTTCTATCATGGGATTAACACAACCAATCAATGTGTAGTGAATCAACTTACTAGTGGTAACTTTATGACTATGTCTTATGCGGAGGCGTGTGAGATTTTGGATGAAATGGCGGAAACATCATCGGCGTGGCAATCCCGGGCTAATGTTCCACAAGGTGATTCGAACGTGATCCACCTTCACAAAGAATTTCATGACCATGGGTAAGCCATTTTCGAATTAACTACCGCCATGAATCAACTAGCAAAGGCTCAACTTCAATAAGTGCAAAATCCTGAGCAAGTCAATGCCATGGAAGAGGTGAACATGATGGTAAAAAAAAAGAATGACCAAGGGTCCACAAATGCAAAATCGATTGGAGAATTATGTGCAACAAGATAGTGTTTTGATCAAGGTTATTCTTATAATGAACAAGAAGAGGAGGTGCAATACGTAGACAACTTTCAAGGGCAAAGAAATAACTTTCAAGGCCCAAACCAACAATAATGGCGACCTCAAAACAATCAAGGCAATTGAAATTCTAACAACCAAGAAAATTTGAGTGGTGGCAACAATCAAGGGAATTGGCATAACAACAACTATCAAGGAAATTGGAGTGATAATAATCAAGGAAATTAGGGGGGGGGGGGGGGGGACAATCACGGCGGAAGGAACAATAACCAAGGCAATCGGGGGTCGGATTTTCAAAGGCCCCCAATGTATCAACAACCGAGCAACCCGCCTCATTATCCTTCCCATGGTCCAAGTTCTTCAAACAATGAGATAGGGCGTATTGAGAATATGTTCAAAATAATGGAAAAGATTGTCGATTCGGATGCCCAACTTGCCTCACACAACACATCGATCTGCAACTTATAAGTGCAAATGGGGAAAATCACTCAAGCTCTAAATTCTCGTCCTAAGGGGGCACTACTAAGTGACGCGGTATTAAACCCAAAGGGTGGAAACAACACGGGGCATGCCATGGCCGTTACTACAAGAAGTGAAAGAGGTGGGAATACACCCACCTCAAGTCAAAGGCAACTTGTGGATGATGAGCAAGTGGTAAAATAAGAAGAGGTCTCGAACAATGTGGTGCAATCAAATGATGAAGTTCGGATTGATATTAATGATAGTGTGGAAGAGACTCAAGAGGAGGTGAACCCGTCTAGGGATCACATTATTGACATACCGGAGTCGTTAGTGCAAAAGGCTAAGGCACCATTGCCTAAGCCTCCACCTCCATACCCTCAAAGACTTGCCAAGCAAAATGGTTAGAATCAATTCAAGAAGTTCATTCAAATGATGAAGATTCTCTAAATCAATGTTCCATTAGTTGAAGCTTTGGAATAAATGCCCGCCTATGCAAAGTTTATGAAGTATATCGTGACAAAGAATCGGTCAATGAATTTTAAAACCATCAAAGTCACTCATCAAGTGAGTACAATTGTGCACTCCATGGCTCCTAAGTTGGAAGATCCCGATGCTTTCATGATTCCTTGTACAATTGGAAGTGCCGAGTTTGCAAAAGCTTTTTGCGATCTTGGGACAAGTATCAATTTGATGCCCTATTCGGTTTTCAAGACCTTGGGAATTGGGCAACCAAGACCCACCTATATGAGATTGCAAATGGCCGATCATACAATGAAGAGACCTTTGGGAGTGATTGAAGATGTCTTGGTTCATGTTGATAAATTCATTCTTCCGACGGATTTTGTCATTCTAGATTGTGAAGTTGATTATAAGGTGCCGATTATTCTTGGAAGACCTTTCCTTGCTACGGGGAAGGCTCTTTATGATGTTGAAGTCGGAGAACTTACACTCCGGGTTGGTGATGAAAAAGTGGTTTTCCATGTGTGTAAGTCAATGCGGCAACCAAATAGCAATGAGGTGTGCTCTTTTGTGGATTTGGTGACCGATGTTATTATTGATTATACAAGTACTATGATCAATGTGAGTGATATGTTAGAGGTCGTCTTGCTCAACTTTGATGATGACGAGATGGATGGCTTCATGGAATGCGTGAACTCTTTGCAAGAAATTTGGGTTGTACAACTATGTATCCCGAAAATTGTCCTTGGATCTTGAAAATAGGACAACTCCTCCTACAATGCCTTCTATTGAAGAGCCTCCTACCTTGGAGTTTAAGCCATTGCCTCCACATCTTCGGTATGAATTTCTTGGTCCTTGTTCTACTTTACCGGTTATTCTTTCCTCTTGTTTGACTAATGTACAGGTAGAATCCACTTTGGTGGTGCTACAAAAGAGGAAGAAGGCTATTGGGTAGACTTTGGCGAATATTTATCCCCGTATTTTTCATGCATAAGATCAACTTGGAGGAAGGCGCAATACCATCTATTGAACATCAAAGGAGACTCAATGAGGCTATGCAAGTTGTCAAGAAGGAGATTATCAAGTGGTTGGATGTCGGGGTTGTTTACCCCATCTCCGATAGTTCGTGAACTTCTCCGGTTGAATATGTCCCAAAGAAGGGGGCATGACGATGGTCACCAATGACAAGAATAAGTTGATTCCTACAAGAATGGTGACCGGATGGAGGATGTGTATGGACTATCGCAGGCTCAACAACGTCATAGGGAAGGATCATTTTTCACTTCCTTTCTTAGATAAATGCTTGATAGATTGGTTGGCCGTGTTTTCTATCGCTTTCTTGATGGTATTCTGGATACAACCAAATTCTTATTGCTCCAGAGGATCAACAGAAAACTACCTTTACATGTCCCTATAGTACTTTCGCCTTCAAGCGAATGCCATTTGGTTTGTGCAATGCACTGGCGACTTTTCAAAGGTGTATGATGGCTATTTTCACAGACATGGTTGAGGACTATCTTGAAGTTTTCATGGATGACTTATCGGTGGTTAGAGATTCATTTGATGATTGTCTTGCAAATTTGGATAAAATGTTGGCAAGATGTGAAGAAACAAATTTGGTGCTCAATTGGGAGAAGTGTCATTTCATGGTCGATGAAGGCATTGTCCTTGGCCACAAAATTTCAAAGAATGGAATTTAAGTTGACAAGGCAAAGATTGAGGTGATTTCTAAACTTTCACCTCCAACTTCGATAAAGGGTGTGCTGAGTTTCTTAGGCCACGTAGGTTTCCATCGTCACTTCATCGAAGATTTCTCTAAGGTGGTGAATCTGTTGTGCAAGCTTCTTGAGAAAGATTCTAAGTTCAACTTCAATGATGATTGAATGAGAGCTTTTGAATTGTTGAAGTTCAAGTTGACAACCACTCCCATCATCACCGCTCCAAATTGAAGCATCCCTTTTGAACTCGTGTGTAATGCAAGTGACGTAGCGGTTAGGGCTGTTTTGGGGCAACGCATCAACAAGATTTTTTATCCGGCCCACTATGCTAGTAAGACCATGAATAGTGCCCAAGTCAACTACACCATTACAGATAAAGAGCTCCTTGTCATTGTGTTTGCAATTCAGAAGTTCCGCCCGTACTTGATGGGTGCAAAGGTCATTGTCCATACGGATCATGCGGCACTTCGTTATCTTATGAGCAAGAAGGAATCCAAAGCTTGGTTGATTAGATGGGTACTTTTGTTGCAAGAGTTTGATATTGACATCCAAGATAGAAAAGGGAGTGAAAACCAAGTGGCGGACCAGTTGTCTCGTTTGGAGGAGGAGGGGAGACCGCATGATGGCCTTGAAATGAATGACTCCTTCCCCGATGAGCAACTATTGGCTATTTCAATGAAAGAGGTGCCATGGCTCGCGAATCTAGCAAATTTCCTTGTGTGTGGAATCATCCCGGATGAGTTCTCTTCAAACCAAAGGAAGAAGCTCAAACGGGATTGTCAAGATTATTATTGGAATGAACCATACCTCTTTCAAATTTGTACGGATGGGCTGATTAGAAGATGTGTACCGAAAGAAGAGCAAGGTGAAATTCTTGGGGCTTGTCATTCTTCGCCATATGGTGGTCATCATGATGGATCAAGAACGGCGGACAAAGTGCTGAGTTGCGGTTTTTGTTGGACCACTCTTTACAAGGATGCTAGTGAGCTAATGAAACGATGTGATGAATTTCAACGGGCCGGTGGAATCTCAAAGAAAAATGAAATGCCTCTCACTACCATTTTGGAGATTGATATTTTTAATGTGTGGGGTATTGACTTCATGGGTCCTTTTGTGAGTTCTTGTGAAAATACCTACATCTTGATCGCGGTTAATTATGTATCCAAATGGATTGAAGTCGTTGCTCTACCCAACAATAAGGCGAGAAGTGTGGTGGCATTCTTGAAGAAGAAGATTTTCACAAGGTTTGGTACTCCGCGGGCAACTATAAGCGATAGGGGGTCACATTTTTGCAACAAGGCTTACGACACTTTACTTAGCAAGTATGATGTTACTTATAAAGTCATGACTCCCTATTATCCACAAGCTAGCGGTCAAGTGGAAGTCTCCAACCGAGAGATAAAAAGCATTTTGTCCAAAATGGTGAATGCTAACCGAACGGATTGGTCCAAAAAGTTTGATGATACATTATGGGCTTATCGGACGGCTTACAAAACACCTATCGGAATGTCACCATACCAGTTGGTGTTCGGGAAAGCTTGTCACCTTCCAGTGGAACTTGAGCACAAGGACATGAGGGCTCTAAAGAAGTTGAATCTTGATTGGGATGTAGCCGCTAACTTGAGGGTTGCACATTTGAATGAATTGGATGAGTTCTGGTACCATGCCTACACAAGTTCGTCCTTGTACAAAGAAAAGATGAAATATCTTCATGACAAATACATTTGGAACAAAGAGTTCAAGGTGGGCGATCTTGTATTTTTATTCAACTCAAGGTTGACGATGTTTCCCGGGAAGTTAAAGTCTAAATGGAGTGGTCCTTTTGAAATTGTGGGTGTGACACCTTTTGGTGCATTGGACTTGAAGAACAAAAACAATGAAGTATTTTGAGTCAATGGTCACCGGGTGAAGCACTATTTAGGAAAGGTTGGAGATAGCCACGTCGTGGCGATCATTCATTTCAATTGATAGTATTATGTGTCGTGCCGCGACATTAAATCATGCGCTTCTTGGGAGGCAACCCATGTTTCTTTTCTTTTTCCTTTGGTAGATAGGTGTTATTTTTGTTCTAACTTGATTTGAAGTGTGCTACAGGGCTGAGTGTGACTTACAAGAACTGTGGACAAAAATGTGGCTAAGTGTTGAAAGAAGTGCGGACCGCAGTTGATTTGTGCGGACCGCACATTTATGGTTGGTGCAGCAAAAGTGTACTACAGTCGCACAATTAGCTTGCGGACCACACAAATGAAAGGTGGAAATTTCAACTCTCTGAAGCTTAGTTTGTAAGAGAAGAGGTCAATGTGCAACCGCAACAGGACATTTGCGGCCGCAACATGGAATTTGCGGTCACACACAAAATTGTGCGGACCGCAGACTAGGTGTCGAGTTAAGGTCGCTAAGTAATAGAGTGCGAACCGCATATGAATTGTGCGGCCGCACTCAACCTTCCTTACCTTAGCAAAACCAAGTAGTATAAATAGAGAAATAGAGGCTACTGTACATTTTTTCCTTCCCTCTCAGAGCACAGAAACAGTACTCCCTTGCAATTTCTTGGTGAATCTATATGTCCACACACACAACATCTTTGATCAGTCACTCATCACACTCATTCATTTGGTATGCTTCAATTTCTTGTTAATCTTTTTCTTTTAATTTGTAAACTTTAGTCATTTTTTAGGCCATTTGTTAATAGAATTCAATTGTGCATTCATGCGGGGGTAATTCTATAGTGGGTTAACTAATACATGCTCTATGGGGATTGGGTCAACATATTTTCATGCCTCTATATTGTTGCCATGTCAAAATTTGAACAAAATTGCAAAACCTAGATAGAAAAAACTGAGTGTTCAAAGTTTTTAAATTCTGCGGCCATGCCTGAAATTATGTGGTCCGCATATAGTATTTTTAGAGAAACATAGTGAATGAGGGGATCTGCAGCTGCAATATAAAATATACGGACCGCAGATTTCCCATCATGGCCGCAAAACCACCTTTTTACTGTCATTAGAGAGTCTACACTTTTTGACTCAATTGTGCGGACCGCAAAAAATAGGTTGCGGGCAATCATCAACCAATTCTCTGTCATCAGGGAGTTGGAATATTTGGGTTTTAGAGATGCGGCTGCAAGTGAAGTTGTGCAGACTGCACTTCACTTCTACGGCCGCAAAATAAAATTTGCGGTCCGCAAGGCCTCATATGCGGCCGCAAGAAAATTGTGCGGACTGCAAGCATGCCTTAACTGTGAACCTCATTGTGTTTTTTGGTGTATACTTGCATATCTCCTGTGTATGTCTGAACATTGATTTCAACTAACAATCGCCTTTGCTTGATACAGACAATGGTTCGATCTAGAGGAAGAGGCGACACTTCTAAAGGGAGGAGTGAACCTCCTCGCCGGCAGGGGAAGAGGTGTAGATCTTTCTGACACGAGCTCATATGTCCCGTCTAGGGAAGCATCAGAGGGCAACTCATCCTCTATTCAGGAGCAGCCAGTCATACAGTCAATGCCGCAAGGGAGGTAGCAACTCAAGGACGAGCCATCCTCATCTCATAGTACTTCCGAGTACTTGGAGAGTGCTAGTCAGTCTTCTGATCCATCGGCCACACTTGTCCCTGAGGCACAGGTTACACCAGTTTAGGATATCCCCGATGGTGGCAAGGGGGGAAATGTTACAGTTGTTGTCCTTGAAAGGTCGAAGAAGAAAGAGGTTTGGGAGGACAGATTTGTCAGCTTGGCTACCTTCACCAGCTTTCGTACATGGTGGCCAGTGAGGTCACTAACTCTCGAGCAGCAGTTTCTATTGAAAGATCTGGAGAGCAACCTAACAGCTTTGAGACAGTTCAGAGAACGCAAGGGATGGATGTAGTTCACTCAAAGTGTAGTGGACGCCAAAGAGTACCTGGTCAGGGAATTCTATGCAAATGTGGCTCACATCAAAAAGGGGGAAAAAGTGACTAAATTACGTAACTTAAAAGTGAGATTTGATCAACATACACTCAACACATACTTAGGCTTCGAAGATGTTGAGCCAAAGGAATATTTGGAGAAGTATGCATTGGAAGACGCATCCCGACCTTGGTTAGCGGAGATTCTAGCAGCACCAGGGCCACCACCTCTGTGGATTGCCGTTAGGGTTCCTATCCACCGGAGCACTCTCAGTTTCGAGGCGAAGGGGTGGCAAACCTTTATCTGCAGCAGACTGGCCCCGATTCAGAATGAGACTTACCTTCCAATTCCTCGGACAATTCTGGTTGCTTCTATTATGGTCGGGTACCCTATCAATGTGGGTGTCGTGATGTCGACCAACATCTTAGTGATTGCACGGTAAGATGACTCATCCTACCCGGATCCCAACATTGTTATAGAATATCTCACGGATGCAAGGGTAGAGCCGAGGGATTATGACACAAAGGTGAGGCCGAAGAAGCCTTTTGCTTGGTATGCACTGAATCAGCCTCCTACCACTGCGGACCAGTTTGATGAGCTAGCTACGATAGCTGCTGAGGCAGCTGATGTTCTATCCACTTCAGCCGAGCCTTCCTCCAGTATCGCAGCTATGCCTCCGCCATCATCCACATCCCCTACTGCAGTCCCTGCCACAGCTCCCACCTCGGATTTGAAGTCGGTGACCATGCCTACTGTCCCACTCTCTACGTTGCGAGTCTCCCAGCCATTGGCGAGCCTCAACAACTGGATGCAAACAGCCACTGCAAAGCTATCTGACTTATCCAGTACTGTTGCAGTGCAGTCTTTCGTTCAGGCACCTCAGTTTCCCCCGACAGTTGAAGAGACATTGAAGAAGCTCCTTGAGAACCAGAACACTATTATGGCTATCTTAGTACAGCACGGATCAGTGATCGAAGAGCTGGGAAAAGAAGTAAAGAAGATGAGAAAGTACCAAGCCAGCAAGAAGTTAGTGGACAAGCTCAGAGACAGGTGATCAGGCTCGCTACCACCGGAGATCTCCCCTTTGACATGCTGATTGACCCACACCATTTAGGCCCACATCCTACAGCACCAACAGCACCAGCTGGCCAGTCTGAGGAGCCAGACCTTGATGCCGACAGTGTCGAGGCAGTGCGTCAGATGTTCGCCAACCCAGTCACACCCAGAGTTGAGGATGATGAGATTTAGTTGGATGAGCCTGCGTGCGGTGACATTGCTGGAGACACAGAGATGTCCAAGGATCCATAGGGAGCTTTATTTACTCTTTCCTCTCTTTTACTCTTATTTTGTTAAGCATTAGGGACAATGCTTATCTTTATTCGGAGGGTGGAGTTTATTGATTATATTTGATACATTCTGAGACAATTGGCCTGTAATAACTTGATATTAGTCTCTCTTTTCTTATTATGTATATATTCTCTCTTTTTCTCTCATTATGTATATTCATTCTACCTTCAGTAGTTTTTGCTTATTAGCTTCTTTATTTTTGTTTCTTTACTAAGTTCTTTGTTTGATTTAGTATCTTCTTTGTTTGATTTAGTAGCTTCTCTTTATGTTTTAGTAGATAATAAGCCTTTGATTTTCTTAATGCCACGGTTCTTTCCAAAGGTAGTTGTTGTGTGAACCGAGTGACTCGTCCCAATGATGGATGGTGTGACAACCTTCTTAAGGGAATGAGTCTATTTTTGTGTTTAGGTAATAATAGTAGTAGTAATGAATAAAAAGACCTAATTAAGTCATACTCTAATAGTCAACAATATTTCAATTGGTACCAACACACTTAACTACGTGCTTATGGTTAGAGACAAGGTTTTTGAAAGAAATAGCTCTAGTTAGTTACTTTGTGATTCTTGTGTTGACTTTGGCAATCATCGAGTAGTTTAATTGGACCATAGTTAACTTTAAACTTGAATGTGGTCAGGTGGGACCTCGACTCTATCCTCTTTAACAATCCGGTTGTGTGAGGGGTGAGATGAATTGTTGCTAGTCCAAGTATCCGTGCGAAGGGTCTAAAACTTACCCCGAATGTGTTTCAAGTTAAAATCCTAAGTTTTGCTTGGTTTGAGAAGTGATTGTAGGCTCTCCTTGGCCCGTTTGAGTCTTCTATTGCCAACCAATGTCATTATCCCTAGTCAACCCCTTTGAGCCTCTAGCCTTTCTCATTTGATAACCATGTTACAAGCCTTTACCCGTTTGGTCGTGACCCTCTCTTGGAACCCGAGCTTACCTTAACACTCTAGTGAAACAAATGGCTTAAAACGTAAGTTTGGGGGAGAGATGAGGAACTTAAAAAAGGTATCAAGGCACAAAAAGAGAAAAAAATGATCTTTATGAGAAAAGAAGGCAAGAAAAGAGAAGAACAAAAAGAAAATTATAAAAAGTGAATAAGTGGAAGGATTGAATGGATCCAAAAAGAGGTAATGATCCTAAACATGGAGAAATCAAAAAGGGAGAAAAAGAATGAAATGATCAAGAAAGAGTGATGTTAAGTCTCTCTAGTCCCTAATGAAAAGAAAGTGCATCTAAGAATTGGCAAAGTGTGAGCTGAGAAATGAAAGATGGAGTGCTTAAGGAAAGGTGTAACCACTCACCCATACTGTATCCGACCCTATTCCAAAAGCCTTCATTACATCCCGAAAGAAGTCCTACTTGATTTCAAACCGAGTGAGCTTACATTAGTGGCGATCTATATGAAGGGCAAGCCTATGGTACTTGTAGCCGTACTTATGACATTCTCTTGAGAGAGCTGAGTGAACCTTTCATAAATCTTTGGATTGAGTGCTAAATTTCTTAAGTGACCCCATCAAATAGAAAGTAGAGGAGGAAGAGTTTGGAGTCCACCCTGACCTACATGATAGAGCAAGAGTCCTTGATGAGTAAAGTCAATTCTTGAAACTCAAATGTCACATTAGAACTATATGTGCAAGAATGTTTAACTTGTCGCCTCGTTGATAATACATGAGTAGTGTGAGTAATTGTTGGTCCCAACTGATGCGTGGATGGCTCAGCTTTGACTCGCTAAAATGACCCTTAACTTTTGGTGGTGGGAACTAATTTATTTGCTTGAGGACAAGCAAAGACTTAAGTTTGGGGAAGTTGATAAGTGGAGATTTTGACTGCTTATTAACACCTTTTAGCTTTTGTTTTAGTCCGAAAGTATTGAATTATATTCCCGGAGCTAATGAAAGTGTGCAAAATTGCAGGAATGCTGAAAGTTTGGTCTCCTGAGATGAAATCCGACTCAAAAAGGAGTGTCCCAAAGCACAAGGCAATAAAGGGTGCAGAAGCACAAATGTGCGGTCCGCAGAAGGAATTATGCGACCGCAGAAGAAATTGCGGACAGCAGAATTCCATCTGTGGCCGCAAAACAAGAAGAAAAATTTACAGCAATGTGCGGACTGCACATGAATTGTGTAGCCGCAGAACTAGGCTAAGAGTCAAAAATGAGAGAGTATGCAAAAAGACCAAGTCTAGGAGCCTTTGTGAATTACGGACCGCACAAGAATCGTGTGGCCGCAGAAGATTGCCTCGTGGCCGCAATTCACAAATGTGCGGCCATAGAACTCCACTTCCTGCTAGGTGAAGAAATCTGCAGACCGCACATGTAATTGTGCGGCCGCAGAACCTTCCGAGGGGCATTTTTGTTCGAATTTTTGGCCCTGTATAAATAGACGAGTTTCACAAAAGTAGGTTAAGTTTTAAACATCTGAAGTTGTTGTAGCCATTTTTCTTTACTACTTTAGGAAGTTTTACATTAGATTTCATCATTTTAATCTTCCATTATGAGTTTAATTAGCTTTTCTTCTTTATTTTCTTCAAATCTCATTATGAGTAGCTAGACTCTTACTAGGGTTATGACCCAACCCTAGTGTGTAAAACTTATGGGTATCTAATTTAGTGTCTGTTTATGATTGGGTGATGATTATTTAGCTTAGATCATGCTTCAATTTTAGAATTAATGGTTGCAAACATTGATTCATGCCTATTTGACTTAGTCTCTACTTGAGAAAGGGGGACCTAGTCTAGGATAACATAGCTAACAAGGAATTGGTTCAATTGAGAGATTGATTAACCCAAATTAAAGGGCTCAACCTATAGATAGTAATAACTCGACTTGAGCTCTTATCAACTGTTTTGGTTGATACCCATTTGATCTTGATAAAGCTAAATTGGGCAAAATCACTCTCTAACCGAGAGGTATTGAGTGGGTAGTATAGAGTTATGAGCTATAATACACCACAATCAACAAAGCAAGCATTAACGTCTTTATCCCATTAGAAAAACACCTAGGTTATGGTCATAGTCCTAGGTCTTTTACCCAATTGGAAAAACCTCAAAAATATTTATCTCTAATCTATTTCCTTTATCTTACAACCATTAGATTAACAGTAGAAATAGAAAACAAAAATGTGTTGTGAAAGTGCAATCTAGATAACCCATTTGCTTGATTCAAATATATACTCCTAACTCCCATCATAACTCCCAGTAAATTCAACCCCGACTCCTACTTGGGTAATTATTATTGCATACGACCATATCATATCTCTTATTGAGGTGTGTTGTGGACGATATCAACATCCCAGAGACTCCATCAGGCCCTGGAGCACTTTGAGAACTCATTAATAACACCACCTCCTTTATTTTCTTCATAGTAGGTATTGTTATTAGCCTCTCATTTTCTTCCTCATCAAATAGTTTAGGAATACAACTCAGAGGTGAGAAATCACTATGAAAGCTCTCTGTAGTGAACTGTCTCTGAAATAAAGAGATTGATTCCTTAGCAATAGCATCATCTCCTTCCACCCAGCTATCATCATCTTTTCTCATCCTTTTCAAAGTTAACCTCTTCTTTCTTCCCTTAACCACAAAGTGAAAGAATTTTGAGTTTATCTTTCCTTCCACAAACTATTTTATTCCAGATCTTTGTTTTCATAAAGACTCTTCCTTCTTGTAAGCTCTAATCAGGAGTGTATTAGCCTGATTTAATGCAACTCTATTCACCTTAGAGTTGTCTGCCAAGATGTTATTCTCCATTTCAGCTACTTTGTCCTCCAACTCTTTGACTTTGTCAAAAATATTGCCCATTGTGACCCTGAACCATTCAGATAGTTTCATGCATGTATTTTAAAGTTTCAAATGAAACCTCTACATTGGTGTTCCCTGAACCTCCATATTCCAGGCGTGTTCCACCACAGTTTTGAAGTCTGGTTCCTCAGCCCAAAAATCCAAGAACCTAAAATACTTAATAGGTTCACTGTGAATATCCTTGGCAATGATAATTAAGGGAGAATAATCAGATCCAGTTCTAATCAAATGATTGACACTAGTTGAATCAAATAAATTTAACCATTCATGGTTGACTAATACCCTATCCAATCTTTTTCAAATTCTTTTCTCTGGACACCATCCATTACACCAAGTAAATATTGATCCAGAATAACCGGGATCATTGAGTTCACAATCCATAATGCACTGTAAGAAAGGTAAACTCTTTGACATCCTGTGAGGATTCCCTCCCTTTTTTTTCAGTAGGATCCACAATACAATTAAAATCCCCAACAATTAACCAAGGTAGAGTATATCTATCAGCAATATCCCTAAGGGACTCCCATAGTTCTTCTCTCAATTCAGCTTTACATTTAGCATACACAGAAGACATCAGAATTGTTGTCTCATTCCATTTGATCATACATGTAATATGTTGTTCACTCTCCTCAATAACTCTGCAATCTAGTATGTCATCCCAAAAAAATCCAAACCTGACTATTACTATTCAAGTATGCATTTGAGAAACCTAATATTCTTTTGTATTTATCCAAATTGCCAGCCTTGTGGAAAGACAAAGAGCTACAAATGGAAAATGTTGTGATCTAATCAATTGTTTAAGTTTCTCAAGAGCATCATTAGAACCAATGCTCATGATATTCCAAAATAGAGACTTAATCATTAAATTAGTTAGAAAGATGAAGTTCATGTGAGTTTCCTCAAGTTTTTGTGTAGAGTGTCTACCACCCCTTCCTCTTGTTGATTGCCTGCCACCCCTATTGTTGCCTCTTCCCCTGCCTCTTCCTACCCAGTAAGGTTAAGTTGAAAACACATGTATGGATGTAAAGTTGTTGTTTGATTTAGTAAAGTATAATTGTGACATTTCATAATAAATTTCTCATATATAGATGTTTTGCTAGATGATAGGTTAATCAATTTATTCTGTTCTTGCTAAACATATTATCCACAAATAAGAAAATGTATCTTTATTTCTATTATACTGAACGAAATAAACTTGTATTTAATGTGGGGAAGAATTTAAAGAACGACAAAATTAAAATTAAAAAAACTAACACTATTTGATTTGGTTTAGTTTATAAATTTGTGCTAGACAAAAAAGAACCATAAACGCTCCTATTATGATGTACACTTGCTAAAACCGAAATACTAAAAGTTTCCAAGATATTGAGGGTTAATTACACATAAGTTCATCAAACTTATGATCTAATGGCACAAAAATCATAGAATTAATTTCTTTTTAATTCAGAAGATTACTCAACTTTCCCTAAATAACTTAAAATATCTATTTGTCAAAAACCAATGAAAGTTGGCCAAAACTCATCCAAGCACATTTCAAAATCACTTTTTCTGATTTAAAAAATCAGTTTAAACTAAAAAAGTACTCCCAAAACCAATAAACTCCCCCTGATGGTCCTGATGTGTAGGTAATAGCTGCAAAATGGTTGCAATTTGCTAAAATTTGAAATAATAAGGTGCACAATGTCAATAAAATAAGGTGGAGCAATCTGATACCTCAAAATATTCATTATCTACAATAGATATCTAACAAGTTCCACGCATAAATAATCTTTAGCAAATTCTTTAAATCGGATAGCTAGACTCCATTTTAGATATGCCACATAAATGAGAACGCTTGCATTTAAAGAGAAGTTTTCTCCTGGATATCATGCCCGTATGATTCAATTTACAATTAATTTTAGCCGATGAAACAAAATCATGGCTAGGGGTTTTCTGTTGGACTGGTTTGTGTTCACCCACTTTCTCTATAAAGCAAAGAAAAGTAGTTTTAGTTTCATTTTACAGATAAACAAATATAATTATAAAGAACAACAAATTATAAAAAATAGTTGAGTTGGACGCACTAGGTTATAATACACTGTTTAATCTGAATTGACAGAATTTTCTTGATTCAAATAAACTATATATGAATAGTTTAGAGCATACATATTCATTTACTCAACTTATTTTGATCAGTATAAATTGAAGTCCACTAATCCCAGTTTAGATGCAACTGAAAACGAAACACACCAAATACAATAAAAGTTACATTGGTGGCAGTAAATGACTAAATTGATTGCATACCAACCTTGAGACTATCTATATCAAGTCAGTCAATCCATAGCCCCTCCCACCGTGAAAATAGCACGGGCTAACCAGTTTTTAGACTGATAGTTAAAAAATAGCCAGTATTTGTAAAGTCACTAAAAAATAGTTATTATTTTGCTGCAAGACGGAAAGTTCCAGCATAATATACTGGAGATTGGTGCACTTGTGTATGAACTTCCAGCATATTATGCTGGAATTCCAACATACGAAAAGTTCCGGCATAATATACTAGAGAATGGAGCACCTGCGCATGAATTTCCAGCATATTATGTTGGACCAGTATATTATACTGGAAGTCCAGTATATTATGTTGGAACTCCAGTATATTATGCTGGAATATTTTCCGGATTTTGAACAGTGTTTTCGTTCAGATTTATCTTTACGTAAAAAGTGGCTAAATTTCGATTACTTTTGAAACTGTTACTATTTTTCAATTACCACTTAAAAATCTGGCTATTTTTAAATATCACATCTGCCATTGTCAAAACCAAATAAGACCAACTAAAGACAAGACATACTAAATAACAAAGTCAATTGTGGTGACGAAATATTCACGGCCCATCAATCCTAGAAATATGGGGAAAAAATCGGAAATAGTCATATTTATAATTGGTAATTGAAAATAGCCATAGTTTTAAAAGTAATTAAAATTTAAGTATTTTTTATGTAAAGATAAAATCTAAACAAAAACACCCTTAAAAATCCGGAAAGTTTCCAGCATAATATGCTGGAGTATGCTGGAAGTTTATATGCACGAGCTCCATAATCCAGCACATTATGCTAAAACTTTCCGTGTGCTAGAGTTCCAACATAATATGCTGGAAGTTTATACGCAGGAGCTTCATAATCCAACATATTATGCTGAAACTTTCCGTGTTTTAGCAAAATAATGACTATTTTCAATGACTTTGCAGACGCTAGCCATTTTTTAATTACCAATCCGAAAACTGTATAACTCATATTATTTTCACTAGAAATATCTATAATCTAAGGTTCCTTTCTCGCATGCAGCCTGTCGCATACATCAAACGTTGTTAATGATAGAACACTTGAAAATAAGTTCCTATTTCCTTGTTAGTTCATTGTAATACTGATCAGCTTTTCATAGAAAAGGAAAAAGGAATAGTACTAGTTTTAGGGTGTGATTGGTAAGAAGGAAAAAAAAATTAATTTTTTTTATTTTTTGTTGGCTTAAATGTTGTGAAAAATATTTTTCTCATGAACTCATTTTCCTTCAGTTGGAGGAACAATAATTTCCATCTATTCATTCAACGCCGCCGGACTCATTGATCAACCTAAGGAACAAAATTATTTGGTTTACAAATTATGTGAAGTGTAGGTCCGCATCTGGAAAAGTTACATATGATCGAGATAAGTTGATAATGTTGGTGAAGGATGTATATTCAGTATCTGGAGCTAGCATTTGACTTAACTGATTTGTTCCCTTCTCATAATATCAGTGGGATGAAGTCCAAATTGTTGAAGGCACACTCAAGGATTGATGAGGTCTAATTTGGTACATGTTTTAATTAGAGTAATGGAAAGTGGGGAATTTGGATCTCCAATCAAAAACCAACACATTAATTCTATTACTTCGAATTTGGAAGAAGAATATGTCCTGGAATATTATTTGGTTTAATTAACTAATGTCGCACATCCCTTATCTAAATTACTTTATCGATCACTTCGATTGGAAGCTTCCTGATGGAGTTACACCGAATGACTTGGACATGATCGAAGCAGAAGGGTTAACTGCCAGATGAAAGAATTATCTTTATTTGATTGCTACTCTACTCCTTTTGGCCTCTCTTCATAAAAGATATATAGACTTAAAACAACTTTGATCCTTATTTAAAGTAATATAATTGCATATTTCGGCACTGATTACTGTCTACATGTTTATAATCTAATGATGAATAAGTAGATAATACTAGCTAGTTGTATACGGTCAAAATCGAGTTTGCCCTTCGTATGACTAATCGAGATTGGAACATGATAGACCAAGGTTCAACTTTGTGTAATATCGAGCCATGATACGAAGTTAGGTAGCCTAACTCGAGACCCAGAAGCCAATCAAGATCGAGATCGACCAAGATCGAGATTGTCCAAGATCGAGGTCAAGCAAAATAGAGACCGATCAAGATCGAGATTGTCCAAGATCGAGGTCAAGCAAAATAGAGACCGATCGAAGTCGACATCGGCGGAGATCAAGGAAAGCTTATCGAGGCAAAAAATAGAAAGCCGGAATATCTGCAATTGGGCGAGAATCTCGGCGGAAATCACGGCGCATATCAATGAGAGGCCAATTAATTAATCTATCATGAGATTCCTTGTTGTATTTAAAAAATGATATTAAGAATAGGACTTTCTTACTATATAAAGGGGGTCTGATCATTTGTAAGAGGGCAGACACATACATTCACATTCGCAGACACATACAGATTCAGATTCATAGAATATAAAGCAAATATACTGTCTTTTCTTCTGGTTTTGATATTGAGTCACTTTGCTCTTATATTCGTTACTCTCCATTCAATTGAGGGTTATCAAATTTGAAAAACTAGGCTAATTAATTCATTCGATTTGCATTCATTTCTTTTACAGTTAATTTCGATATTCATTTATATATTTTCTCAATTTGTACCAAGTTATACTACGTATCCTTAGAACCGTGTATAAATTCAATTGTTATCCGTTTTTCGGGTAAACAGTTTAGCGCCCACCGTGGGGCTAAGGATAATAGTAGTTATTTGATACAATTCTCTGTAAAATACACTATTTTACGTTTGTTCTTGGAAGTATCTTTAATTTCAGGCTAAAAATGATGAACTCTCAATTAATACCCTTATATATCGACAACGAATCTGGCCATCAAGGGGAGAATAACAACGGAATGCCCAGGGATGAAAGGCCACCCACTGACCCCATTGAAACTCGGGTCGTGGATCCGATTGATGTTAATTCTCATGTAGCCATCGAAGCGAACCAACATTCCGGTCCCGAAAACATCATCCATTGTAGAATCCGATTTGCAGCTCGAAATTTCCAAAATATTGGAGAAGACGGGATCAGCCTGTGTATGATCTTCGAAATGCTGCAAGCTCAACAGGTGGCGATAGCTCAGTTGCAGAGCCAAATCCTGGCACCGAGCAGGGCTGAGCCCGGTCCACCCCAAGAAGTAACCCACAGAACGGGGCCAGCTATGGTAAGGTCAAATGAACAAGAATCGGGGACTAACCCTGAAATTATAAAGATGCTCGAGGAACTGACAAAGCGGATAGAATCAGGGGAAAAGAGGATCGAAGCGGACGACAAGAAAGTGAAAACTTATAACTCCAGGGTTGATCAGATCTCGGGGGCACCACCAATATTGAAGGGTTTGGATTCCAAAAAGTTCGTGCAAAAGCCTTTCCCCCCGAGCGCAACTCCCAAACTGATCCCCAAGAAGTTCCGCATGCCCGATATTCCTAAGTATAATGGATTGACCGACCCCAACGAGCATGTCACCTCTTACACGTGTGCCATCAAAGGGAATGATCTAGAGGACGACGAGATCGAATCTGTATTACTAAATAAATTCGGGGAAACCTTGTCAAAGGGAGCAATGATATAGTATCATAATTTACCACCTAACTCTATCGATTCTTTTGCCATGCTTGCAGATTCTTTTGTAAAAGCACACGCCGGAGCCATAAAGGTCGAGACTAGGAAGTCGGACCTTTTCAAGGTAAAGCAAAAAGAGAACGAGATGTTGAGAGAGTTTGTATCTCGTTTCCAGATGGAACTAATGGATCTACCACCGATCACAGATGATTGGACCGTTCAAGCTTTCATCCAAGGACTAAATGAACAAACACTACAAGAAATCTGTCTTTTAGTGGCGACCAAAGTCGCCACAAAATGATAGATTGTCGCCACTAAATGTTTAAAATAGCGACTATGGAACTGCTGCAAGTACTTCCATTACTGAATGTTACTAGTGGAGACAACATGAGGTCGCCACAGAATGATACATTTTGTGACGACTTTGTCACTACAAAAAGTAAACGTTCTCGCTACAAGAAAGAGTTCCACCAAACTGATTTTATTTAAGTCGCTACTGAAGAGTAACAATAGTGGCAACTTAGTTGCCACAAAAATAATTAATCATCAATGGAAACTCTAATAACGCTACTATAGAGTGACATTTAGTGGCGACTTAATTTCCACAAAAATGATTAGCCATCCATGGCAACTCTAATACTGCTATTGAAGAGTCATATTTAGTGGCGACTTAGTTGCCACAAAAATGATTAGCCATCAGTGGCAATTCTAATATCGCTACTGAAGAAAGATATTTAGTAGCAACTGAAACTCGCCACTAGAGTTTACTTTAGTATTAATATTAATATTACTGAAACTTATATATTAATATTAATATTAATATTAATATTAATATATAAGTTTAAAATCATCCAATAGTATTTAATAAACATCAAAAGAATTTCCTAAACCAAATAACACTTCCATTACTAAAAATTCAGTTACATATATACTACGCAATACGTCATTATCATTGTACGCATATACATATAACCAAAAGTAAAATATTGAGTGCCTTAGCTTCAAGCTCCTCCATATATATACTACGCAATACTTCATTGTCATTGTACGCATATCTTCATTGTCTTTGTACGCCATATATGTATAACCAAAAAGTAAAATATTGAGTGCCTTAGCTTCAAGCTCCTCCTTCATTGTCACCACAGTTTAAGAACCTTGTCCCTATTATTAAAGAAAAAAATACAAGATCACATTGTTAGAGCTTGAAGATAACATCAAGCTGAAAAATATACAGATAAGAACATTAGGCCGAAGAAGCGACTTAAGCTCGAGAATCTCAAAATAAACAGAAAATCCTTGCGCAAAATATTGATAATTTATTTCTAAGACAACAACCAAGCTTCATTTTACTTTACCATAAACCAGATTTACAACAATATGACACCAAGACTGAGAGATTTCACAGAAATGCCACCAACCAATAACTAAATATTTGCACAAGGATACTACATCGAACTGTAAAAGCTATATGCAACTATTTTGGTGTAGAAACAAATACCAACAATAACTAAATATTTGCATAAGAGTACTACATAAAAATTACAGATCATCTTTCTGCCAATATAACAATTTTTGATATGATTAAAAACCACTAAGTACTTAAATAAATACCTTTTTCTATTAAAGAAAACTCAATTTATCTTTTACTTATCCAAAAAAAGTCACTATGTTCAGATCCAAAAGGGCTTATAAGACAAATATCATTTTTTATTGCCCAGCTCACTCCTCTCTTAAAGGTCTAGAATCAAAATTAGACTTTGTTATATATGTCTTCCAAGATACTGCTCCTTGTATTCCCATTTTCAGAAACAACAAGAACGATTACTCACATACACATCCATACTCCCTCCCCACAAAAAAAAAAAAAAAAAGCAAAATCAGCTTTGCAAATTTTGATTCCGTGATCAAAATCTCAAACTAACGATGAAAATAAATATCTAAAATCCAGAAAATTTCAGCGACAAATCTTAGCTAAAATGTGAACTTCACATCGTCTATTTAATCCAAAAACAAAAAAGACACCCCCAGTGCTAATCCTGGCAAGAACATGAGAATCTATAAAGAGCAGTTTATGGCATTTTCCCTTCTTATTGTCAGCATCCAAACTTATGAAATTCAGTAGGCTTGACAATAATATCATAAAATAGGCTATCATTCGAAACAAACCCAAATTTCTCATAAAAACATGAGAAAGTTTCATAACTAGACAATATTAAATAAAATATAATATATATGTAGCTGTAAACCAAATATTTCATATTTGGACAAAGAAAATTTACGTTCAGTAATTAACTATCCAAAAATGGACATTTAACCGAGAATCACGTCCAATTATTGTTACAAGAATCTCTCTGAAGAACCATGAATTGAGTAAAAATAGACTCCCAATAATTCCCTTCCTTTAAGGGACTTTTTATTTTATTAAGACAAAAAAGATATAAATTTCATTCAAAAATCTCTAAAAAGATTCGAAACAAACCCATAATATAGGCTAGCATTCTTATAGTTGCACCAGAATATTCACTTCTGTAGAATAATATCAGAAACAAACCAAAATTTCTCATAAAATAGACACTTCTGCCCAATAATATCATAAAATAGGCTAGAAGTTTTATAATTGTAATAGAATATAAACCAAGTTCTCTTCCACGTATTTTATCAATCACATTATGTACCTCATAAAAGAAGGTATTTTATCAAACACATTATGTGTCTCACAAAAGATATGAAGAGAAAAATTGCTAAGGAAGAAACTTCAAGAAAAAAAGAAGAATAGTCAAGAAGGAAGAGTACAGAAATATTAAGAGTAGATCACCTGTTGCATTCCAGTCATGATAGCAGCCCGTTGTTCTTGAATCCTCTTTGGCTACTTCTACACTGATCCGATTATCTACTTCCACATTTACATGCTCAAGCTTCTCTTCCAACTTCTTTTGCAACTCTTGTTCCATGTTACTTTTTAATTCGACAGCCATTTGTTCACGTTCTTCTTGCAACTTTCGACTCATCTCAGCTTGCATTTCTTGACACACAGTTGCCATCGCAGTAGACACACTAGCCTCTAAGTTTGTTGCTTGAATGTGACTCTTTTTGGAGGCTTCTTTCCGTACCCTTTATCACGAATATTGCTCTTTCTCTATATATGTGCAGTTATATTAAAGAAAAAAACAAAAAACTAACCTGCACTACCAATTTCAGCTTCTGTAGAAGGATATGCACTTCTGTAAAGATTTCTTGAAGAAACTGTCTCTACAGAAGGTCTCTGCCAAGGGTTGCTTGATATTTGTCCTGTCTCTATAGGTTCTTGAAAAGGATTATTTGATTCTCCTGTCTCTAGGGATGCTCTAGTATTTCCCCTTAGCTGCAATTGTGGCTGAGACATCGCTCCAGAATTGCTACGTCCTTGAAAATGGCCACGTCCACCGCCAGTTCTACCTCGACCTTTGCCTTGTCCAATTTCTGTCATGTGGAACCTCCTGCATGATATAGAAAACATTAGTAAGAACAAAGGCACAATTAGGGGTAAGAACTTATCATTATACATGAAAATTTAAAATTAAGCTTAGTGCACATAGAAGGCAGGTAATAATTCAATTCACAAAATCTTAATAGATAACTAGTTATGAAATTAAAGTTACAATCATCGTGATTAATCTCATTGTCGGTTTAATAACGACCAAAATACATAGAAAGTTCTATATGAGCATCTTCTAATAATTTGTAGAACTTTGTTGCAAGAATATTTGGATCTTCATTGTCCTCTGAAAAATTATTATTATTCGTCACATTAGTGTATCTACAAACATCGTGAATCATTTCCGCAATATTATCCTTTTTAATGCTATCATCTCCTAATTCATCATTACGTGCTACATTAGAATTTTCAACTCTAACTAACACTTTCCCATGCAAGTCTCACACTTTACAAGAACATAACTGGAAAAGATGAACAAATCAAATCACCCATAAAAAATTAGCACTGCAGCAATAACTTTTTCCTATTAAGAGTAGTATATCAATAGAAACAGTGCATCAAAAGAAAATATAGTAATACTATACTAGTCAAAGTGAGAAATATTTACTGTCCAACATGGTCACTTTTCATAAAATATCTCAATTCCATAGAATCCAATCAATATAGACATCTATTAATAAAATTAGGCCATTTCTGTACCACATACTTTTAAAAATGAGACACTAAAGTTTTATAAATTATAAAATATCAAGCACTAAGATAGTGCTCAGTACATAAAGGATACTCTCCCATATACATGAACTTTTTAGTTTAGGGCCTCATACTATTGAAGAATGACAATAATTTCCACATATTAATACAAATTCTCATCCATTCAAATAATGCGGCAGACTAGTTATGTAATTTCTATTCCTTTTTATATTGTTTATCTTTATAACAATCAGTGAGCAAATCCTTATAACTTACAAGTACGAATAAATTTTCCAAATATCACACGACTAAGAGAGAGTCAACCACATCTAAAAGAATAATTCCCTCTGATCTCTAACCTTAAAGAAAAGAAAAAATAGGAGGAGACGTTATAGTTTACTGTGAGCAGAAATTTAAAATCACCTGAAAGTCTGGACCATGAAAATATGTTTAGCAAAAGTATCTAACTACCTCATTTTGTAACTTAGAGCTTCAAGATTATAAATATCGAGTTGGAACCACTGCAAAACTCGATATAGTTCATGATTTCATCATAAAGTTTGCCTCAAAACAACGGCCAAAGGAAAAAAGAACAAGTCCAAAAACTACCCATGTTGTATCCTTCAATTTTGTTAATTTTAGTTGTAACTTCACTTTATCATCCTATAAGTAAGCAATTTAATATGATAGTACAAACCCCAAAAATAAAAACAAAAAGAACAAAACAAAAAATAAATTCAATTGCAATGAACTCAATGAAGACTCTTGTCGATTACTATATCAACACAAGCTCAAATAACCTTCACTCACACTACACAAAATATTATTGGGCAAATATTTATGAAAATTACGGGTTCCATAGAAAAATATCAAGAAAAAGGAAGACACATAACACCTAATATCACATTTCATGATTTTGAGTGGAATACCAAACAAACAATCATCAAATCAAAAAGAAGTTTTCAACTTACCCAGCGAAAGAGTAGTTGATACTGAGAAAGGGCTTTAGGTTCAAGAAACATTACTTCTGATTCCTGTATATTTTCAAATGGGTCAGAAAAATTAAAGGTGAAATTGTAGAAATAATCATTCTCGCTAACTGCATCTACCACCAAAAAGAACTTAGGATTCAAACACATACCTAATTTGAGAATATAATTTCTAATTAGGGCTTTGGGTATCGGTTTACATTTGCGATTTAAGGATAGATTCAAGAGATTTGAGGGAATCGGTTGGATAATTTTTAATAAGAGTGGGAGAAAAACCCTTTTGTTGAGAGAGAATGAGAGGATGAAGTTGCACTGTTGCAGAAGTACTGTCATGGGCTGCTTTCCATCATCGACCCATGACCCCTTGGATGCGCCCCGTGGCGTCCCGGC
>AWOL01S0058105.1:0-20141 GCA_000715115.1 Nicotiana otophora | reverse complement strand
CTATATAAGGGAAGAGAATTTCACTTGTAAAGGCACGTTTTGATTCTTACTGGAATACAATTACTTTATTTTGTCAATTATTTCCTATTTCTTGTCACGTTTATTTCCTTTCATATAATTAAGAAAGTACGGAATTTCTTGGTTATCAGCAACCCGAGTTCTTCTAAAAATAGGCTTTGACCGAGAATCTTAATTTTTGGTTAAACAAATTGGTTCCGTTACCGGAAATCTCATAATATATTTACTTTCCAAATCTTTCTCTCTCACAACCAAATCATGTCAACTGTCAATGACAACAACCAACAGGTAGAAGGAACTCTAGTTCCATCACCTCAGGGATCTTCACGCACTTCTCGAGATGGAACACCTAAAAGATCTGCTACTCACACCAATGAACAACATGGAGATGAGCAGACCGTTGAGCAGGATGCTGTGAAACAGTTGATCGCTGAACACGTGAATAATGCTCTCCAAGCTTTCGTGAGGGGACTGTCAACTGTACTACCAACTCCTCCCCCAAATAATACTGCAACTGTGAAAATTCCACGCTCAGGGCTTGCTAATTCAAGAAGCGGGGGAACTCCCAATGAGTCACGTGAGGGAGACTAGGTACACCAAAGAATTCTGATTTACAAACTTTACTACTAACTTTGCATAAACAGGTGAAAGAACAAAACGACCGCATCGAGCAAATACCTGGCATACCACCTGTGATTAAGGGAGTGGATATCGACAAATATTCGCAACAAACATGGAAACCAAGCGCGACTCCATTGCCCATTCCCAAGAAGTTCAAAATGCCTGACATCCCAAAATATGATGGACCAACCGATCCATGTGACCATATCACTGCATTTACCACAGGAGTAAAAGGCAATGATTTAACCAAGTAGGAAATTGAGTCAGTGTTGGTCAAACGGTTTGGAGAAACACTCACGAAAGGGATGTTAACATGGTATTCTCTTTTACCTGAAAATTATATTGACTTTTTTGCTGAGCTTGCAAATTTGTTTATAAAAGCACACTCGGGGACTCAAAAAGTTGAACAAAGAATGGACGATAACTTCAAAGTGAAGCAAGGAGATACAGAATTGCTCAGAGAATTTGTAGATAGATTCCAGTGTGAAAGAATAATGCTACCAAGAGTACCTGATAATTGGGCAGCCATGGCATTCGCGAGTAATCTAAATGAAAAATGTTTAGAAGCCACAGGGAGTCTCAAAGAAATCTTACGAGAATTCCCTACCACAACATGGAATGACGTATATAATAGGTATAGTACCAAGTTGCAGATTGAAGAAGACATCGTTGCTCAGTCAAAGGTTGATGAGAGAACAGGATCGAGGCGGTCGGAATCTGAAAAGAGGTCCGGTAAAAACAGTTACGAGCCTTATATGGGACCCTCAGGACGAGACGCACGTTCCAAGCCAGAAAATGTACGATCTGACCATAGATTGAGGAACAGAGATTCAGGTTCATCATCATCTAGGTTCAGAAAATATCGATATGTGCGTGATGGGGATACCAACGCAAATGCAAGGATTGGAGACTATTGTTTTAATATCAGTACTTCTGAGTTGGTAGCTGTTTTAAGTAGTATGGGAGATAAGGTGAGATAGCCAAAGGAAATGAGATCAAACCCAAACAGAAGAAATCCAAATTTCTGGTGCGAGTTTCATAATGACCACGGCCATAGAACATCAAATTGCAGACTGTTATAAGGTGAGGTAGAACATTTGTTGAAGCAGGGATACTTGACAGACCTGTTTAGCGAGAAAGGTAAAAAGTCTTACATGAAAAATAGACAAGAACCTCCAAAACCTCCATCTCCAAAGAGAACAGCGAACGTGATAAGCGGGGGAGAAGAAGTCAACGGTGTAACTTACACAGATGCAAAAAAGACGGCAAAATTCACAGTAACCCACGGAAAGCGAGTTCGACAAACCTTGGAAGAAGATAGCATAACATTTGATGATGTAGATGCGGATGGCTTAATATTCCTCACAATGATGCACTGGTAATATCTTTACTTATACATGATACTAATGTAAAACGAGTTTTAATTGATCCAGGTAGCTCCGTGAATATTATCTTATTGCGAGTGGTGAACGAAATGCAAATTGGTGACCAGATGATACCAAAAGCACGTTCCTTATCTGGATTTAATAATTCAACCATTATTACGAAGGGTGATATAATGTTAACTACATTCGCGGAAGGAGTCATCAAAGAGACGGCATTTCAAATAATAGACACAGACATGGCCTATTATGTGATTCTTGGGAGGCCATGAATTCATGACATGGATGATGTGCCATCTATGTTACATCAAGTTATTAAGTTTCCTTCAAAATGGGGAATTTAATAAATTCAAGGAGATCAACAAACTTCTAAGAATATTAATTCAGTGGTGCAGTCACACAAGGAAAACATTAATACAAATGAGGATTTCATGGAAGACGTGGTAAATCAAATCTCATTTGAAAATGTATCAAAGCAAACTGATATGGATTCGAGACCGGATGTAATTCAAGAACCAGAGGAGAATGAAAACACAAAACAACAATTGAGGAGCTCGAAGTTGTCGTGATATTCGAACAATGGCCAGATCGAAAAGTTTATATTGGAGCAAAGCTGAGCCCAGGAATGAAAGGTAAGTTGGTTGAATTTTTAAAAGCTAACGTAGATTATTTTGCTTGGTCGTATTCGGATATGATAGGTATACCTCCGGAGGTGATGACTCATAAATTGAATGAAGATCCATCATACGTACCTGTCAAGCAAAACAAGAGGAAGCAAGGTTCATTCAAAAATCAAGTGATTCATGATGAGGTCGTGAGCTATTCAGTTTTTTAGATGCGTATTCAGGTTATAATCAAATAAAAATGAACTCTTTAGATGAAGAAAAAACTTCATTTATTATGAACAGGGGGACTTATTGTTACAAAGTCATGCCTTTTGGTTAGAAAAACGCTGGAGCCACATATCAAAGGTTGGTGACCAACATATTTCAAGAACACCTGGGAAAGACTATGGAAGTATATATTGATGATATGCGAGTCAAATCTGCACGAGCGGAAGATCATTTTCAAAATCTTTCAAATACCTTCGAGATCATCCGCAACTATAATATGAAATTGAACCCAGAAAAATGTGCCTTCGGCGTAGCTTCAGGTAAGTTCTTAGGTTTTCTTGTATCTAGTAGAGGTATTGAAGTAAACCCTGCACATATTGAAGCTATTAAAGAAATTCTTGATATACTCACGAGAAAAAAAGAGGTACAAAGATTTACAGGAAGGATAGCAGCTCTGGGAAGATTTATATCTAAATCTTCGGAAAAAAGTTTCAAATTCTTTTCAGTGCTAAAAAAGTAAAATCAGTTCGAGTGGACTGAAGAATGCCAACAAGCCCTCAATAATTTGAAGGCATACTTATCAAATCCTCCTTTGCTGACTAAACCAAAAGATTGTGAGAGGTTGTTCGTTTATCTAGCAGTTTCAGAAATGGCTATAAGTGCAGTTTTTGATACGAGAAGACAAAGGTAAACAATCTCCAATTTATTATGTCAGTAAATCTTTGNCTCTGGGAAGATTTATTTCTAAGTCTTCGGAGAAAAGTTTCAAATTCTTTTCAGTGCTAAAAAAGCAAAATCAGTTCGAGTGGACTGAAGAATGCCAACAAGCCCTCAAAAATTTGAAGGCATACTTATCAAATCCTCCTTTGTTGGCTAAACCAAAAGATGGTGAGAGGTTGTTCGTTTATCTAGCAGTTTCAGAAATGGTTGTAAGTGCAAGTTTTGATACGAGAAGACAAAGGTAAACAATCTCCAATTTATTATGTCAGTAAATCTTTGTTGGATGTTGAGACTAGATATCCTCATTTAGAAAAACTTAATTTAGCATTAGTTATGGCATCTAGAAAGTTGAGACCTTACTTTCAATGTCACCCTATTTCCGTAATAACTTCATATCCTTTAAGGAATATTTTGCGTAAACAAGAATTGTCAGGTAGATTAGCTAAGTGGGTAATAGAATTCAGTGAGTATGATATCATGTACCAACCTAGAACTACAATAAAATCACATGTTTTAGCAGATTTTAGCACAAAAATAGTTCCTGAAGTAGAAAAGGAATTACAAATATTCATCGGATCTAATCCAGGTACGTGG
Organism: Nicotiana otophora; assembly: GCA_000715115.1. Classification (NCBI taxonomy): domain Eukaryota; kingdom Viridiplantae; phylum Streptophyta; class Magnoliopsida; order Solanales; family Solanaceae; genus Nicotiana; species Nicotiana otophora. The sequence continues at coordinate 15,973 of AWOL01S0058105.1, read as the reverse complement.
ACTCTATTTACTGATGGCTCCTCAAATATTAAGGAGCAGGTTTGGGTATTATTTTAATTTCACCTTCGGGAGAAAGTATAAGACAAGCAATTAAATATTACCCTATTACTAATAATGAAGCAGAGTACGAAGCTGTAATTGCAGGGTTAGAACTGGCACGAGAACTCCCCATAGAACAAATCGTGATTTAAAGTGATTCTCGGATGGTAGTCAATCAGATGCAGGGGAATTACATAGCTATAGAGGCACGGATGCAATAATATTTGGAAAAGGCACGAGAATTGATAAGTCAATTCCAATCATGGAAGATTGTGCAAATACCCAGGAAAGAAAATACTGAAGCAGATGCACTAGCTAATCTTGCATCACTTGCGGAAATAAAAAGTGCAGAAAATTCTATCGTAATACATTTATTTCATTCAGCATTGGACCAGGATACAAACGAGGTAAGTTTCAATAATCCGGCCTGGGATTGGAGAAACGAGCTTGTTAAGTATGGAACCGTACCTGAAGGCAAAAAAGAGTCTCAGTGGCTTCGACGAAAAGCTGCTCGCTACTGTTTAATTCGAGGAAATCTATATCGAAAAATATTCGGTAGACCTTTAGCAAGATGCCTTGGACCTGCTCAAATAGAATATGTGATGAAAGAAGTGCATGGGGGGCATTGTGGAAATTACGCAGGAGGTAGATCTTTGGTAAAAACTCTAATTAGAGTAGCATACTACTGGCCTAAAATGGAGGAAGATGCAGAAAGTTTTATAGAAAAGTGTGATAGATGCCAACGATATGGCAATAATATGCATCGCCCAGCAGAATTATTACACACGGTTATTTCCCCATGGCCATTCATGAAGTGGGGAATGGATATAGTGGGTCCTTTGCCACAAGCTAAAGGAAAGGTACGATATTTGTTAGTATTAACGGATTATATTTCCAAATGGATAGAGGCAGGAGCTTTCAAACAGGTACGAGAAAAGGAAGTAATGGATTTTATTTGGCGGAATATTATATGCCGATTCAGAGTCCCAAAAGAAACCGTTAGTGATAATGGCCCACAGTTTATAGGCTCGAAAGTCACAGAATTTTTTCAAAGTTGGCAAATCAAATGAATAACTTCCTCACCTTATCATCTCGTGGCAGATGGACAAACTGAGTCAACAAACAAGATTATTATTAATAATTTGAAGAAAAAATTAGAAGAATCAAAAGGCAATTGGCTCGAGGTGTTACCAAGAGTATTATGGGCTTATCGAATAACAGCAAAGACAGGCACGGGAGAAACACCATTTTCACTTGTTTATGGTTCAGAAGCCTTAATCCCAGTTGAAATAGGAGAGCCAAGTACGAGATTCACACAAGCAACAGAATAATCAAATGATGAAGAGTTAAGAACTAACTTGGATTTACTCGAGCAAAGAAGAGAAGCTGCTCTAATAAGGATGGCAGCACAGAAGCAAACCATTGAACGATACTACAACAGGAAGGCTTATCTCAGATACTTCAAGATTGGGGACTTCGTTCTCAAAAAGGTTTTTCAATCAACAAAAATAGCTGAAGTAGGAAAGTTGAACCCAAATTGGGAAGGTCCTTATAAAGCTCGAGGTATCGCTGGAAAAGGTGCTTATGAATTAGAAACCATGGACGGCAATGTGTTACCTTCGAATTGGAATGTTGTTCATTTGGAGAAATATTATTTCTAAGCAAGGGAAATACACATGGTCAGGTATCACTTAACTACGATTTTGTTTTATTCAGTCAAATTATACTAACAATTTTAGATGATAAGCAAAAAGCTAACTCACACCAAATGATGATATTAGACCTGAAAGACACGCGGAATACAAAATTATTCCTAGTCTGGGTTACAACCTTTCTGATGGAAATAAAAAAGGTTAAGCAGTCATCATCTAAAAATATACCTCCGAGTCTTGTATATATTTTCCTTTTCAGAAAATGGACCACATGGAAGGAATAATCAAGTGCTCGAGATTTTATACTTCAAAGCTCTATCACTTGGGGGACTATGGAAGGCAAAGAAGACTGAAAGTCAAAGAAGAATAAAGAAGAATAAAAGAGTCAGAATTCAAGTCAAGCCTCGATCAACCCAAAAATCAAAAATCAAGAGCTAATCAAGAGTCAAAAAACAAGCCTGATTCAAAAACCTTTGTAATAAGCTTTGATAAAGTGTAAACTCGCAAATGTAAATTACAAGATCCTACGAGTACTTAAGTTAAGGGAAGTGATTAGTCATGGGTTGCAAAATATACCCTAAAATTTTATGAAATCTGTTATAAAGAAAACAGTTATGAAAGAGTTATAGATGTTATACAAAAAGTTACTTGAATACATGTAAAGTATTATATAATTTGAAAGTTCAAAATATGAAACTTCCTCAAATTATTCAGAAATCTCTTCGAAACATCGATTTTCCTACTTCTTTCATATACTTACACCAATATGAAGTTGAGACGTCTTCTTCATTAGTGTCGTTTATAAAAGGGCCTTCTTTTATAAAATTCGTGTCTATACCAAAATCACAAAATACTAAAGTATTTTTAAAATGTAAGTCAAAGAGTAAAACATAAACTCAAACAAAATATTATATAATAAACCTGGCTAAAACTAAGTATAAACTTAATTAAAACCAAGGGATTAGTTTGATTACAAACCCCAAAACGGACCAGGGGTAAAAACTAGCCAATTATTCCAAAAATAAAAACAAACAAAACAAACTTCCCATCAAAAGTTCAAGAAACAAACTAAAAACACTATGGGGCAGAATCCAATATGGCATCATCAGCAATGGGAGAAGATTCGACTTGAGCAGAAGAGGTTTGAACACCAACTTCACCGGAGTAAGTTCATCACCTTTGGGAACTCCCACCTTAGGTGAGGAAACGTTCTGACTTTGCTGAGTTTTTTCAATAGTTTCCTTAGCCTTTGCAATCTCAACATTCAAGTCAAATCCTTTCTGGCTAGACTCCATCAAAGTCTCGAGGCGCGTGTTCAGAAAAGCCCAGCTTACGTCAAGAGTTGATTTATCTTCGAGAGCCCCGTAGTCCTTCTCCCATTGCTCAATTTCAGCCTTCAACTCTTCTCTTTCAGTCAAAGAGGCATCATAAGAAGCCTTCAAAGGGGCGAGGGATCTCTCCAAGAATGGGACCTTAGCAGTAGAGGCATGGAGGTCTTCTTGAGCCTAAGTGAGTGTTTGAACAAGCTACCCGGCATAGGTCTCCTTATGATTAAGGAGTTCTTTCAAACCCCTAATCTCTTCGGTAGCCTTGGAAAATTGCTCTGCAAATGAGGACTCAAGGATGTCTTTATCTTTGCCAACTTGACTGGAAGAGGCTTTTTCAATTGCCAATTCGGCCGCCATCACTCTTACTTGCTGTTCCAAAGTACACTTCTCCTCATCTAAAACTTCTTTCTCCAAATGAAGACCCTCGTATTGTTCCTTCCAGTTGTCCGCCTCTGTACGATAATCGTTGACTAGCTATTCAGTGTTGGCAATTCGCTTCATAAGCTCCGTGCCTATCAAGTAAATACAAAAGAAACAAGAACGATTAAAGAAGAAGAACATTCTAGATTGAAGGTTTCGTGAAACTAAAAGTGACTGATGCAGCGTCAAGAAAGCCCTAAAAACTGTTAAAGAGTCGCAGACCCAATCGACGAAGGCCACGTGGCACATAAATTAAATGAAAGTGACATGCGACATGTTGGTTCTGAAGAAGACGCAATGATACATGGGAAACGGCGGCAAAAACTTCTTGCCATAAGTACGTACCACTTCCCAAATATTCAATTGCAGAATATTCGGCAAGTGGGGGGACTATCTGTATTGGTAGAAAATAAATAATACACGTGGAATTATCTATGGCTGAGAGGGCATGATATGTGGATCACTAAGAAGATGACAACTGGAGTGTAATAATTAAAAGATGCACGAGTTACAAGAGGTACGAACAAATCACTCACGAGATGAAAGGACGTAGTTGCTCGAGCCTAAATTGTTCAATGAAGAGATACGGATGGAATGAATCAAGAAAATAAAAAGGGAAGATTCACGAACCTCCAATTAATGAGGAAGAAGAATCGGAACCGTTACAGAATCTTCATGAACAGTTACGATTGCCAATTATAACGGTTCATTTAATGTCATTAATGCTCATAATGACTCAGACATAAAAGGAATGAATGTTATATTTGTAAACCCATATAAGGGACGAGAATTTCACTTGTAAATGCACATTCTGATTCTTACTGGAATACAATTACTTTCTTTTGTCAATTATTTCCATATTTCTTGTCATGTTTATTTCCTTTCATATAATTGAGAAAGTACGGAATTTCTTGATTATCAGTAACTCGAGTTCTTCTAAAAATAGGCTTTGACCGAGAATCTTATTTTTTGGTTAAATAATGCCTTTAATCTGAACGACAAGTTCATCAACTTTAAACAATGTTTGGATATAATATCATGTATTCTTTGGTTTTCTTTAACTGTCCAAAAGTTAGGTTAAATTGTGAGAATAAGAACCTGGATATGTTGATTGGTGGACATAATTACTTGATACTTGTGCTGATGAGCAAAAATAGGTATTTTGTAAAATTAATCGAGACATGCACGGATGGAACATCACAATTATATATATAAAAAGTATAGACAGATTGAACTATAGGAAGATGAATGGAATCTTCTTTTTCTTATTGGAATGTTGGGTGCAAGTGGAAAAAGGAATATACCATGTTATTATTGAACAAAAGTACAAGGTTTGTTGTTTTAGGAAAAAGGTTTTGTACAAGTAGTCATTTACTATCACTTTGTCTTGATAATATTTGGGAAGTTTTGGGAATCGAAGGACGCAGCCTGGCAAAGTGGGTGAAACTCGGAGTTCAAATTGTAACCAACAATAACAACAACAATAAACCCAGTGTAATCTCACAAGTAGGATTTGGGAAGGGAAGTGTATATGTGGATCTTACCTCTATCATGTGCATGTAAAGAGGTTGTTTTCGATAGACCCTCGACTCAAGGAACAATAAAAATAAAGTAACAAATAACAAACAGCAACAACAACAATATAATGGGAACAAATGGCACAATATGTAATATAAAGAACCAGGAATAATACAAATACATAAATAGTACTCGATAATACTAAGAGACTAACGACTACCTGTCAACCTTTCACCCTAATTCTCGACCTCCACCCTACTCTATCAAGGGTCATGTCCTCGGTAAGCTGAAGCAGTGACATATCCTTCCTAATCACCTCACCCCAATACTTCTTTGGCCTACCCCTACCATTCCTTAGACCCACCATGGTCAACCTCTCACACCTCCTGACCGGGACATCTATGGCTCTCATCTACACGTGCCCAAACCATCTCAGTCTCAATTCCCGCAGTTTGTTCTCCATCGAGGCTACACCCACCCTGTCCCTTATAACTCCGTTCCTAATCTTGTGTTTCCCGGTATGCCCACACATCCATCTTACCATCCTCACTTCAGCTACCTTCTTCTTCTGAACATGGGGTTTCTTGACAGGCCAACACTCTCGGTCTAATCAACACTCTGTAGAACTTGAATTTAACTCTTGGTGGCACATTCTTATCCTACATAACCCCCAGAAGCGAGCCTCAATTTTATCCACCACACTCCAATACGATGAATAAAATCCTGGTCATTCTCCCCATTGCCTTGGACTACAGACCGAAGATATTTGAAAGTTCAAGCTATCCCTTTTGGGAATGACTTGTGTATCGATCTTCACTTCCCCTTCTACTTCAAGCATCCCATCACTGAGCTTGCACTCCAAGTATTATGTTTTCGACCTACTCAACTTGAAACCTTTAGACTCCAGCGTCTGTCTCCAAACCTCCAACCTTGCGTTAACCCCCTCTCCCCGCATCTCGTCAATCAGTATTATGTCATCAGCAAATAGCATACACCATGACACCCCCACCTTGTATGTGTCACGTCAACACATCCAAAGCAAGGCAAACAAAAATGGGCTAAGAGTCGATCCGTGATGTAACCCCATCTCCACAAGAAAATATTCCAAGTCGCCACCTGCAGTCCTCACCCGAGTCTTATCTCCATCATACATATTCTTAATCACCCTAATGTATGCTACCAGAATACCGCTAACCTCCAAACATCTCCATAGGACCTCCTTCTAGATTTTATCGTAGACTTTTTCTAAGTCAATGAACACAATATGTAAGTCCTTTTTCCTCTCCCTATACGACTCCACCAATCTTTCCACAAGGTGTATGGCTTTAATGGTCAACCACCCCAGCATAAATCCGAACTGATTCTTATAAATAGACACACTTCACCCTCCTCTCCACCATCCTTTCCCAAACTTATATGGTGTGACTCAGCAGCTTGATACCCTTATAGTTATTGCAATTCTGGATATCAACTTTGTTTTTGTACAATGGAATCATGAAACTCCACCGCCAATCTTCGGGCATCTTCTTCGTCTTGAAAATAATATTAAACAAACTAGTAAGTTACTCCAAGGCTGCCCGACCTGCGCTCTTCCAAAATTCCATTGGTATCTCGTCAGGCTCAGTCACCTTATCCCTGTTCATCTTCCACATTGCCTCCCCAACCTCTACAACCTTAATACGCCTATAAAATACAAAATCACTCTGACTCTCTTAGTTATCCAACTTACCAAGCACGGTGTTCCTATCCCCTTCCTCGTTCAAGAGTTTATAGAAGTGCGTCTGCCACCTACGCCTAATACACGCCTCTTCTAACAAATACCTTGCCATCCTCATCTTTGATGCACCTCACTTTGTACAGGTCTCATTCCTTTCTCTCTCTAATTTTGGTTAACTTGTACAGATTCCCGTCCCTACCTTTGGTCCCAAGATCCTCATACAATCATTCAAATGTTGTAGTCTTAGCTACCGTGACCTCTAATTTTTCCTCTATCCTAGCCTTCTTATAGATTCCCTATAAGTTCTCTTTTCCTCCTCGTCCGTGCTTTCCACTAGCTTCAAATATGTCGTATTCTTGGCATCCACGTTTTCTTGGACTTCTTTATTCCACCACCAGTACCCTTTATAGCCTTTTGTATATCCCTTCGTGACCCTATAATACTACTCTAGCAGCTTTTCTAATGCAGTTCGTAGTCGTGGTCTACATACTACTCGCATCCCCCTACACTTCCAGTCCCCCGTGGCCAACAGCTTCTCTCCCAACTCCTGAGTTTTGTCCTTAGTCAAGGCTCCCCACTTGATCTTAGGCTGACCGTACACCGATTTCTTCTTCCTTGTACTCTTGATCTTCAAGTCCATTACTAAGAGCCTATGTTGCGTCGATAGACACTTACTCGGAATAACCTTGTAATCAGTGCAAAGACCCATATTACATCGCCTGATGAGAAGATAATCAATTTGAGTCTTAGCTACCTTACTCCAAAAAGTGACCAATTGGTCGTCCCTCTTATGAAAATACGTGTTAGCTATCACCAAATCAAAAGCTCCAGAAAAATCCAACAGCGAGGTTCCTCGCTCGTTCCTAACTCTAAAATCAAACCCGCCATGCACTTCGTCATGACCCCTAGCAGTCTCCCCAACATGGCCATTAAAATCACCTCCGATGAATAGCTTCTTAGTGTGAGGAATGCCATGCATAACCTCATCCAAATCTTCCCAGAAGTTCCTCTTGACCTCCTCGTCCAGGCCCACTGTTGGCGCGTAAGCACTAATCATGTTTAACGTGAACCCACCAACCACCAGCTTAATACTTATCAGCCTACCATTCACCCTCCTAACAACTAAAATACCTACCTCATTCTTGCCCGTAGCACTACCTGAACACCACAGTTTGAACCCGTTAACATCCTAAACAAACGCTATATTAATCCCCCTCTTTTGAAGAATCTTCCCTAACTCTATTGACTTACCCGTTAAAGTTTCTATGTTCCAGGACCCCACCATCAGCCTAGCGTAACCCTACCCTTGCCCCCGCGCCCCCTGAAGACATAATCTTACTCTACCATCGTTCAATGTAGCCACTACACAAGCAAAGAACTATGCTAAAGAGTACAGGCTAAACTACAACTACGATAGATGCAGACAAGCAATCAGAGTTTATGTATAGACTTAAGAAAATATTAGGACACAAGAGATACAAATGACTCAACTAATGGCAGTGAAAATGTAAGCAAGTCAAAGTAAATATAATAGTCAAGGATAAAAGACAACAAAACAAATACTAACAAGTAAAAAAGCAAAAGAGTCAAAAAAAATTAAAGGAAATAAAAGAAATATAATCTACAACAACAAGTCACAAAAACAGGCAAAGCTACTAAAGACTAAACTAGAATTTGCGATATAGCGAAAGCACAAGCAAAGATCAAGATAAAAATATAAACAGGTAGGCAAATTTCTTACAACATCAACTAATTCGTTAATGCTAAAACAAATGACAATTGGCAGGCAAGAAGATAGTATTAAGTTAAAACAACAAATTTCAAGACAAGGGAGGAATAAGAGAACTTGGATAGAAGCCTCTGAAGTATGATGCCAGAGACATTGATGTCAAATACAGTCGCAGGAAAAATGGGGCTCGTCGAAAAAATGTCCCATAGTACTGGAACACGCCGGACTATCTTGGAAATGTCACGATCTAAAATCTCATCCTAGGAGTTGTGATGGCACCTAGTCCCTAAGACTAGGTAATCCTATCACATCACGATGCCAATCAGAATATAACAACTTTAGAACTTAATAAATGCTGCGAAATATAATAAAACTGCCAAACATAATACAATAAGAAACTTCCCAAAATTCGGTAACACTGAGTCATAAGCTCTAAATAAAGTGTACATAAATCTTAGAAAAATACATCACTATTTGGAAGACATAAATAGTAGAAAAAGATATAGAATGGGGACACCGAGGCCTACGAACGGAGCAACAGGTATACCTTGAAGTCTCTCATAGTTCGACACCACTCTTTAATGACCCGTGCAATCTGAGGTACCTAGATCTACACAATGAATCTACAGAAGCGTAGTATGAGTACACAACAGTCGGTACCCAGCAAGTTTCAAGACTAACCTCGGTGGAGTAGTGACGAGGTTCAAATCAAGACACTCACTAGTCAAATAATTTGTACAAAATATCAAAGACTAGCAATAGGAAGAATAATAGAAGGCAACAACTGTACTCTCATCAGAACAAGTGATAATAATTTAATGCAAGTAAAGACTCAGTTTCGACAACGAGTCATCAAATAGAATCACACATATATGGCACATCGTGCCCACATTATCAATCAGCCTCGTACGACAAAGACCTCATGCCATAACATAAATCATACCCCGCACGACAAAGACCTCGTACTATAATATGAGTCACACTTACAAGGCAAATACCTCGTGCCACATAATAATTCGATTCCGTATCAATTTTCAAATAACATGTTCAAGAGAACTTTTCAAGAATCAATATAGTAATGCAAGATAACAACTTTATTTTTACTTCAATTCGTTTTGCTACTAATAACTCGACTAAATATGAGATGACAACTGCACGTAGGTAAATCTATCTTGGCAACCAAATTATCAAGTAATAATAGAAGCACACTTTAGCATGTTAGGAACAATGCAACAAAGCATGTAAAAATACATGACATATATTAAGAAGTCATAAGCACAAACAAGAATTCCCCTCTGCACCACCACACAAACATCATTATCAAAATGCCCCTAGGCTATCACATGTCATCCCCATAATGTCACCCTTATCTCACCGCGTGCACAACAGTAAAGTAAATGCCCGCCTCGTCTTGCCACACGCGTATAATAAATCATCCCACCTTGTCTCGCTACATGTGCAAATCCGATATATAGCCCGACTTGTCTCGCCACATATGCAATATCAATAATAACAATAGCACAGAAGAAACCTCGTGCTAACACCCGAATAATCCACCCAACAAGTCCTTATGTGCCATAATCATAACAACACAACATGCCAATAATTGTCATCAAGACATAAATTTACAATCTGTCGAGAAGTGCACAACGACAATTCAATAAGAAAATGCGGATGTGTGTTCAACATATAAGCATGAAAGCTAACTCAAATTAGCAACAATCTCACAAACGCCCAACTTGACCAATTAAGGAATTACAATCCTAAAACATGATCTCTAGCATGGAACATAAACTCAAATAAACAACTAAAGTGAAAACACATAGCGTAGAGATTTCTCAATCAAAACTAGGCAATAAGAGCAACCTTGGGTCAAATCCGATCATAAATCACACATACGACCGGGTACATACTCGTCACCTCGTGTACACGTCGTTCACACATATCACAAATAAGCAATTAAGGCAAATCTTAATGGGTAATTTTTCCTACACAAAGTTAGGCAGGATACTTACTTCAAACAAGCCAAATCGGTACTCTAAAAATCCATCCCCGCGTAAATAAACCTTTGCACGACTTGAATCTAGCCAAAATAACTCAATAATATTAATAGAAGCTATAGAAAATAACTCCGAACTATAAAGCTTCGATCTTAAATAAAAATCAAAAGGTCAACTCAAAAAGTCAAACTCGGGCCCGCCTCTCTGTACCGATAAAACCTATAAATTATGAATACCCATTCGAATACGAGTCCAATCATACCAATTTCATCCAAACCCGACTCTGAATCAGGATTCAAATCCCCATTCTTCATTTAGAAAACTTTTTACTAAACTTCCAAATTTCTTCACGTAGATTCATCAATCAATCACTAAAATCAAGGTTGGAATCATGAATAATAATCAAATCCGAGTAAAAAATAGTTACCCCAATCCAAATCATGAAAATTCCCTCCAAAATCGCCAAAATCCGAAGTCTATATTTCAAAATGTGATAAAATGACCAAAACCTTCGAAATAAAATATTCAAGTCTTTGCCTAGGCATATGCATCACGATTGCGGAACAACCATCGCGGTCGCAGAAGCCAAAATCACACCTGCTCCAAACAACCTTTCGCGAACACAACTCCAACATCGTGATCATGACCTCCAACGACTAACCATGCGCGAACGCAACACCAATCTCGTGAACACGAAGGCGTAGCTCCGACCATTCCCCAGCGTACCTCAATGATACGCGAACGCGATGCCCTCTCGCGAACGCAAAGGACAACAGTCACAACATACCGCGAACCCGTCCACCCCTACACTATCGCGAAGAACAAAATGCCAGCTGCCTAAAAATTCCCGTACGCGATCTCGAAGCACCGCAGACACACCAACAACCAACAACTCCCAAACATATATGAATGATCTGAAACCACCCCGAAACTCACTCGAGCCCCTCAGGACCCTATGCAATCATACCAACGAGTACATAAACCTTGTATGAACTCGCTTGCACGTGCGGATCATCAAAATAACATTCGAAACCATGAATCGAACAGCTAAACGCATAAAAATCATAAATAACTTAAAAACTTCTAAAATCTCAACCAAGCATCTGATTCCTACCAAACCAACTCGGAATGACGCCAAATTTTGCATACAAGTCATAAATAATAAAACACACATATTCCAAGTCTCGAAACCAAAAACCAAATCTAACGACCATAAAGTCAACCCATGATGAAACTTAGAAAAAGTCTATATCTTTAAATTGCCAACTTTCGGCAAAACAAGTCAAATCAACCTAGGAACCTCCGAATCCAATTTCGGACATACGCCTAAGTCGAAAATCACCATACGAACCTATTGGAACCATCAAATAGTCAAACCTCCGTCATCATTTCTAACTTAAGCTTCCAAACTAAGAACTAATTGTTCCAAAGCAATCCAAAACCTTCTCGGGACCAAACCAATTATCCCCGTAAGTCACATAATCATAAATACATATATGAAAAGCTTCCTAAGGGGAAACATGCCTCAAATATACAAAATAACCAGTTATAGAAAACAGGAGAATCAAGGTCGCTAGAGATAGGCGGTCAATAATGAGAAAAGAAAGCGCCGGCAAAGTGAATATAGCTTCGCCGGAAAAGTCTGGTCCGGTCGGCCCTGTTTCATGTGCACATATTCGAAGAGATACACCCCCACACACACACGAAGAAGAGAGACAAAAAAAGAGGGGAGAGAGAGAGAGAGAGAGAGAGAGAGAGAGAGAGAGAGAGAGAGAGAGAGGGAGACGGTGGTAGGGGTTAATGTCGTCGTTGGTACAGTCACTGGTGATGGGGGAGAAACAGAGATGGAAACGGACAGACAAGAAGAGAGAGTAGAGGGGAGAAGGGGGTGGGAGAGAAGAGAGAAGGAAGAGAGGCCTACCTGTGGGGTTGTGGTCGCCAGCTAGGCTAGTCGCCGGATGTAGTGTTAGCATTAAAGAGAGAGGGTTGAAGAGAGAGAAGAGAGACATTATGTGATTTCTTTCTATCTGTTTGAGACATGAAAAACCAATTTATATACACGAAAATAAATTTGGTTGTTGGCGAGTAAAATGAACACACCACTCCTGTTTAAAATATGGATCAAATTCATTTTGAATCCTTTGATTCAAATTCACAGATTTGGGATTTAAACTAAATGATTTTGATCTTTAAAATTCTTAGCATTTTACTCATTGTATTTTAAAATTACGAGTTTAGATATAATATTTATTGATATTTAATGAGTTTTCACAAATTGCTTGAAGTCGAAAATATTTGGGTTCAAATGAACTGCCTCTAGTTGGTCCTATAGCTAAAATAAATTGTTTAGTTTCCCCCGCTTCATCCTATGATAAACCCAAAAACAACCGAGAATTTAAAGGAAAAACCAAAAAAATAAGCTACAAAAGTTCCTTTTATTTCTTGCTTATTTTTCTTCTTTGTAATGTGTAGCCCCCAACTTGTTGGAATATACAAATAGTACAAACATATTTCAGATTCAGATTTTAACGAGACAAAGAACAATTCTTTTTATTTACTGAAATTTTGGCGGGCAGAGTTGGTGATAGAAGTTTTGATTGGCAGAGTTACTCGATACCTATGCTAATAGAAATAGAGGCGAATCCAGGATTTCAAGAGGATGAGTGTACTATTGTGAAGATGCGGATTTAGAATTTATATTTGTCGAGTTTAAATTTAGTATCTACCATGTACCCACTACACTTTTGAAATTATAGGTTCAAAATTATATTCTTATTAAAATTTTAGTGATTTTTAAGTATATATCTATACTCCGTGCCGAAAACAAGACCGTCCGGAGTGGGATTTGAATCACCAATTTCACTCGTAGAGGTGCACCAAAAGATTATTGTACCATAGTAGTCTTTGAGCATGGGTTCAAGCACATATAATTAAGTAATTTTCAAAAAATATAACATTATTATACATGGTTTAGGGAGAAGAGTGTGAGTTCACGTGAATTCATACCCTAGGACTTAGATACGTTCCTGAATAAAAAGTTATAATAAATACATAAAAAAAATTGTCGAGGCGCGCATAAATTAACCAGAATAACACCGTAAAAAGGACAAATAATTTCGAGCCATCAACTCGAATATTATATTTGATGCCTGAGCCTGAAAGAATGAACAACCTTTCTTCTTTTTAAAAGTGAAAAGAACAAGCAAAAATGAGAAATGGAGAAGAAACCGAAAAAGTATGCTTAAAAGGGCATTTCTTTTTGCTGCTTCTGATGGTATGGTAGCACTAGCACTAGCACATACCGGGCGAGAAAAAATAAATTAAAAAAAGTACCCTTAATTAGTTGCGACAAATAGTTGCATTAAATTTTACAAACATTTAGTCTATAAGTTTAACTACTATTAGAGAAGGGACACATTTACTAAATTATATTTTAAACTTAATTATTTTTCTTAAATCAAACACGTGAAAACATTGATGGATATNAGGGAGACGGTGGTAGGGGTTAATGTCGTCGTTGGTACAGTCACTGGTGATGGGGGAGAAACAGAGATGGAAACGGACAGACAAGAAGAGAGAGTAGAGGGGAGAAGGGGGTGGGAGAGAAGAGAGAAGGAAGAGAGGCCTACCTGTGGGGTTGTGGTCGCCAGCTAGGCTAGTCGCCGGATGTAGTGTTAGCATTAAAGAGAGAGGGTTGAAGAGAGAGAAGAGAGACATTATGTGATTTCTTTCTATCTGTTTGAGACATGAAAAACCAATTTATATACACGAAAATAAATTTGGTTGTTGGCGAGTAAAATGAACACACCACTCCTGTTTAAAATATGGATCAAATTCATTTTGAATCCTTTGATTCAAATTCACAGATTTGGGATTTAAACTAAATGATTTTGATCTTTAAAATTCTTAGCATTTTACTCATTGTATTTTAAAATTACGAGTTTAGATATAATATTTATTGATATTTAATGAGTTTTCACAAATTGCTTGAAGTCGAAAATATTTGGGTTCAAATGAACTGCCTCTAGTTGGTCCTATAGCTAAAATAAATTGTTTAGTTTCCCCCGCTTCATCCTATGATAAACCCAAAAACAACCGAGAATTTAAAGGAAAAAACAAAAAAATAAGCTACAAAAGTTCCTTTTATTTCTTGCTTATTTTTCTTCTTTGTAATGTGTGGCCCCCAACTTGTTGGAATATACAAATAGTACAAACATATTTCAGATTCAGATTTTAACGAGACAAAGAACACCGATGATTCTTTTTATTTACTGAAATTTTGGTGGGCAGAGTTGCTGATTGAAGTTTTGATTGGCAGAGTTACTCGATACCTATGCTAATAGAAATAGAGGCGAATTCATGATTTCAAGAGGATGAGTGTACTATTGTGAAGATGCCGATTTAGAATTTATATTTGCCGAGTTTAAATTTAGTATCTACCATGTACCCACTATACTTTTGAAATTATAGGTTCAAAATTATATTCTTATTAAAATTTTAGTGATTTTCAAGTAACAAGACCGTCCGGAGTGGGATTTAAATCACCAATTTCACTCGTAGAGGTGCACCCAAAGATTATTGTACCATAGTAGTCTTTGAGCATGGGTTCACGCACATATAATTAAATAATTTTCAAAAAATATAATATTATTATACATGGTTTAGGGAGAAGAGTGTGAGTTCACGTGAATTCATACCCTAAGACTTAGATACGCCCCTGAATAGAAAGTTATAATAAATACAAAATAAAATAGTCGAGGCGCGCATAAATTAACCAGAATAACACCATAAAAAGAACAAATAATTTCGAGCCATCAACTCGAATATTATATTTGATGCCTGAGCCTGAAAGAATGAACAACCTTTCTTCTTTTTAAAAGTGAAAAGAACAAGCAAAAGTGAGAAATGGAGAAGAAACCGAAAAAGTATGCTTAAAAAGGGCATTTCTTTTTGCTGCTTCTGATAGTATGGTAGCACTAGCACTAGCACTAGCACATACCGGGCGAGAAAAAATAAATTTTAAAAAGTACCCTTAATTAGTTGCGACAAATAGTTGCATTAAATTTTACAAACGTTTAGTCTATAAGTTTAACTACTATTAGAGAAGGGACACATTTACTAAATTATATTTTAAACTTAATTATTTTTCTTAAATCAAACACGTGAAAACATTGATGGATATGTAAGAATGCATGATTACTTCAGGTTAAATTACGTTGTCATTTCATTTAATTGTTTAAACAGTTAGAAAATAGATAATTTTTTTTGATTTATTTTGTTATCTATTTCTTTTCTTTCTTGCTTTTACTTAAAAAAAATTAAATAAAGGTCCATGGCAGCAGGAGATTAGAGGGTGTGTTTGGTAAGAAGGAAAATATTTTCCTAGAAAATATTTTCATGAAAAATGTGTGGTTTTATTACTTATTTTTCCTTGTTTAGTTGGTGAGTGGAAAACGGTTTTCGGAAAATATTTTCTAGTTTGGTTAGAGAGCAGAATTTTTTTTTTTTAGGAAAATATGTTTTTATGCTACTCTTCCCACCCTCTTCCCTTAAGTCCCAATGTTTCCTTG
>AWOL01S0058076.1:0-32896 GCA_000715115.1 Nicotiana otophora | reverse complement strand
TACGCTCGGGCCGAGTATGGTACCGGGTGCCGGCCACGTCCCTTCAGGTTCGGGGCGTGACAGTCACGCCAAGACGGTGACGCTGGCTATGCCAGGTTTACCACGGTTAGAGTGGAGGGGTGCATTAGATTATGTTCCTAGCAGGGTTATATCATTTCTAAAGGCTCAGCGGATGGTTGGTAAGGGGTGTAATGCTTGTCTAGCCTTTGTGCAGGATGTCAGTGCTGACACTCCTACCATTGTATCACTTTCGGTAGTGAGAGACTTTCCGGATGTATTTCCAGTAGACCTTCCGGGCATGCCGCCCGACAAGGATATCGATTTTGGTATTGAGTTGTTGTCGGGCACTCAACCTATTTCTATTTCACCATATCGTATGGCCCCAGCAGAGCTGAAGGAGTTAAAGGAGAAGTTACATTAGTTGCTTGATAAGGGATTCATTCGTCCTAGTGTGTCGCCGTGGGGTGCTCCAGCCTTGTTTGTGAAGAAGAAAGCTAGATCTATACACATGTGTATTGATTATCGTCATTTGAACAAGGTTACAATGAAGAACAGGAATCCATTGCCACACATTGATGACCTATTTGATTAGCTACAGGGTGCCAGAGTGTTCTCCAAGATTAATTTACGGTCAGATTATCATCAGTTGAAGCTTTGGGATCTGGATATTCTAAAGACTACCTTTAGGACTCGGTATGGTCACTACAAGTTCCACGTGATGTCATTTGGACTGACCAACGCTCTAGCAGCATTTATGCACCTGATGAATAGTGTATTCCAGCCTTTTCTTGATTCATTCGCCAATGTGTTTATTGAAGACATCTTTGTATACTCCCGCAGTCGGGAAGATCATGAGCAACATTTGAGGATCGTGCTCTAAACCTTGAGGGAGAATAAGTTATATGCAAAGTTTTCAAAGTATGAATTCTGGCTCGATTGGGTGGCATTTTTGGGTCATGTGGTGTCGAGTGACGGGATCAAGGTAGATCCGAAGAATATTGAGGTAGTGTAGAGTTGGCCCAGACCGTCTTCAGCTACTGAGCTTGGGAGTTTCCTTGGTTTGGCCGGGTATTATCGTCGTTTCGTGGAGGGATTCTCGTCTATTGCTGCACCTATGACTAGATTGACCCAAAAGGGTGCTCCTTTCAGATGGACAGAGGAGTGTGAGGCGAGATTCCAAAATCTCAAAACTTCCTTGACCATAGCCCTAGTGTTGGTATTGCCTACGGGCTCGTGGTCTTATAATATGTATTGTGATGTGTGACATGTAGGCCTTGGCACGTTGTTGATGCAAATCAATAGGGCGATTGCATATGCGTCTCGACAGTTGAAGACTCATGAGAAGAATTATCCTGTCCATGATTTGGAGTTGGCAGCCATTGTTCATGCATTGAAAATCTAGCAGCATTATTTGTATGGTGTTCCTTGTGAGGTCTTTACCGACCACCGGAGTCTACAGCATCTATTCAAACAGAAGGATCTTAACTTGTGGCAGTGGAGGTGGTTAGAATTACTTAAGGACTATGATATCACCATTCTATATCATCCCGGAAAGGCCAATGTGGTGGCCGATGCCTTGAGTCGAAAGGCACAGAGCTTCGCAGTTTAGCATATCTACCGATAGCAGAAACGCCATTAGCATTGGAGGTTCAGGCTTTAGCCAACCAGTTTGTTAGATTGGATATTTTGGAGCCGAGTCGAGTTTTGGCTTGTGTGGTTTCTCGGTCTTCCCTATATAATCATATCAGAGAGCATCAGTATGACGTCCCCCATTTGCTTATCCTCAAGGACATGAATCAGCATGGTGATGCCAAGGAGGTCACTATAGGGGATGATGGTGTGTTACAAATGCAGGGTAGGCTATGTGTGCCTAGTGTAGATGGGTTGCCTGAGTTGATTCTTCAGGAGGCTCATAGTTCGCGGTACTCCATTCATTTGGGTACCGCTAAGATGTATCAGGACTTGAGGCAGCACTATTGGTGGAGTAGGATGAAGAAAGACATAGTGGGGTATGTAGCTCGGTTCCTACATTGTCAGCAGGTGTAGCATGAGCATCAGTGGCTAGGTGGATTGCTTCAGGGGCTAGAGATTCCAGAGTGGAAATGGGAGCAAGTTACTATGAATTTTGTTGTTAGGCTCCCACAGACTCAGAGGAAGATCGATGCAGTATGGTTGATTATGGATAAGTTGACCAAGTCGGCTCATTTTATTCCAGTGGTGACTACTTACTCTTCATAGCAGCTGGCTCAGGTCTATATTCGTGAGCTCGTCAGACTTCATGGCATGCCGATATCCATCATCTCTGATCAGGGTACTCAATATACATCATGGTTATGGAGGGTCGTACAGCGTGAGTTAGGCATACGGGTGGAGTTAAGTCTATCATTTAACCCTCAGACGGACGAACAGTCCGAGCGCACTATTTAGATTTGGAGGATATGCTTCGTGCGCGTGTGATGGATTTTGGGGGTTCTTAGGATCAGTTCTTGCCGCTTGCGAAGTTGGCCTACAACAACAACTACCAGTCAAGCATTCAGATGGCTCCGTATGAGGCCTTGTATGGGAGGCCGTGTCAGTCTCTGGTGGGTTGGTTTGAGTCGGGCGATGCTAGGCTATTGGATACAGACTTGGTTCGGGATGCTTTGGAAATGGTTAAATTGATTTAAGATCTGCTTCGCACAACCCAATCTACACAAAAGAGTTATGTGGATCGGAGGGTTCGTGACGTTGCATTCATGGTTGGGGAGCAGGTCTTGCTCCAGGTTTTGCCCATGAAGGTTGTTATGAGGTTCGGGAAGAAGAGCAAATTGAGCCCTAGGTATATCAGACCTTTTGCGATTCTTGAGAGGATGGGAGAGGTGGCTTACAAGCTTGCACTGCCACATAGTCTAGCTGCAATTCATCCAGTATTCTATGTTTCTATGCTCTAGAAGTATCACAGTGATCCGTCTCATGTGTTAGACTTTAGCTCAGTCCAGTTGGACAAGGATTTGTCTTATGTTGATGAGCCGGTTGCCATCTTGGACAGGTAGGTTCGAAAGTTGAGGTCAAAGGATATTGCTTCAATAAAGGTTCAATGGAGGGGTCATCCGGCCGAGGAGGCGACCTGAGACACTGAACATGACATGCGGAGTAGTTATAATCATCTATTCACTACTTCAGGTATGTCCTTATGCATGTTCAAGGATGAACATTTGCTCTAATAGGGGGAGAATGTAACGACCCGATCGGTCGTTTTGTGTAATTGTGCTCTATTACCCCTTTTATTGCTTCACACTTGTGTGTTTATGTCTTTATGACTTGCGGGGTTGATTAATTTCATTTCAGGAAGCTTTCGGGTTGATTTGGACCCTTGATTCTAGACTTAGAAGCTTTAATTTGAAAATGTTGACCAAACATTGACTTTCTGAAAATGACCCCAGAACTGTGTTTGTATGACTACGATAGCTTTGTATCGTGATTTCGGACTTGGGAGTATGCCCGGAATTGATTTTGGAAGTTCGTAGGTGGATTTGTGTTGATTTGCCGAAATTTGGGAATTTTAAGTTGAAAGGTTTGACCGTAGGTTGACTTTTAGCTATTGAGCTCAAACTTCAATTTTGGGACTTGGAATAAGTCCGTTATGGCATTTAGAACTTGTCTGCTAAATTTGGCGTCATTCGGAGTTGATTTGATAGGATTCTAACGCTTAGTTGAAAGTTTAGAAGTTCTTGAAAATCTCTTTGAAAATCATGCGTTTTAGAGTTCAATTCATAGTTTTAGATGTTATTTTTGAGTTTTAATCACGGGAGCGAGTTTGTACGATATTTGTAGAGTTGTGTGAATGTTTGGTTTGGAGCCCCGAGGGCTCGGGTGAGTTTCATACGCTTAGCGGAGTGTTGTTGGAATTTAAGGTTGCTGGTTTTTTTGCACAGGCCCCAGATCTCGCATTTGCGAGGTATGAGTTCGCATTTGCGAAGGTAGGCCAAGTCTAATGGGTTCACATTTGCGAACCCATTGTTCGCATTTGCGAATGCTTCTGGGATGGGCTAGGTTTGCAATTGCGATGATTTTGTCGCAATTGCGAGGGCAACATTGGTCGCAAATTCGATCTAATCTTTGCATTTGCGAAGAGTTTCCCCAAGCTTTAGTGTTGCAATTGCGAAGCTTTGTTCACAATTGCAAACCCATGTCGTAATTGCGACATCTGCAACGGATCAAATCACTGAGGGATGGAATTTTTGAGTTCATTCTCTCATTTTTGAATCCTAGACTCGGTAGGAGGCGATTTTGCAAGGGGGTTTTCATCAATAAACCTTGGGTAAGTGATTCTAATATATTTCTAATCATATTTCATCAACATATCCTAGAATTTAACATCAAAATCATGTGAATCAAAGTAGAAATTTATGAAACTTTATCAAGTATTTGAAAAATAAGAAATTGAGTTTTGAGAGTCGATTTGGACTCAGATTTTGAAACTAATCACATATATGAACTCATGGGGTCATGGACCGGGTTTTGATCAGGCAGGTCCCGGGTTGACTTTTGTTGACTTTTAGGAAAAAGTGTAAAATCTTTAACTTTATCTATTGCAGTTGAATTCCCTAGCATTGTTTGATGATATTGAGTCGATTTGGGTTAGATTTGAGCCGTGTGGAGGCGGATTTTAAAAGAAAAGCTATTTTCGAGTGTTGAATTAGCCTAGTTGAGGTAAGTATTTGACCGGTTTAGGTTACTAGCCTACATAGCCTACTAGGCCTTAAATAAAATGCCATATTATTTTCTAAATTTTCATAGTCAAATCATCCTTAATTGTGTTGGATTATCCTTAAATACCTTAGTTGACTTGTTTAATATTTGTTCTACATCTTACTTGCTAAATTGGTCCCAATCATGTTCTCCCCTCTAAAAACTAAATTTAGGAGGTATTTATAAGGTAGGGTTGAGGTCTACACGTCCAAACATAATGAGGAAATAAAAGTGGCTCGGATAAGCATCGTCGGCGCGGGGCATTGTTAGAGGCGCCAATATTACCCCGCGAGGCGCCATCAAAGGCACCAACATTACCCCGCGAGGCACCATCAAAGGCACCAATGACAATGCCCTGGACAAAGCCTTGCAATCTCTAAGACTGTGACTTTTCATTACCTTGCAACGTCTTCTTTTATTGCTCTATTTTGTAGCTTCGAGGTACCTTTTCGTGTAACTTTTCTCCACTTCATGTGCAAGTGTTCCTATACGTAAAATAATCTTAAGCCCAATTATTGCACGAATTAGCATCCAAACAACAAACAAGTAAGGTGAATAACATTAAAATATTTTGAATTATAGCACGACATCAACCAACAAAGAACCATTCCAGGGTCATCTACACATAAGTCAAACTCCGGTCAACTCTTACAACTTAAAGCTTAAAAAATAAAAATCATCCTTCCAAATAAATCCTGAACCGCTTGAAAATTAAAACCAACTATACACGCAAAATATAATACATAATATGTATCTACTCGCCGCCTCGAACCACCAAACAGAAATGCAAATGATCAAAATGACCAGTCGGGTCGTTCCATTAAGAAAGTTTAAGCAAAGACAAAAGAAATATAGATCACACAACTTAAAATATATTAATCCAAATTAGACTCAAGAATAAAGACCGTTAGAAGAATAATGTATAAAATAAGAAAAATCCAAACCATACGAGAAGAAAGATATTCAATACCTTATGGTTTGCTACTCAAGATCGCTGGAATATCTGGGGTTTGCAACTAAAGATGCTAGCTAGAACTAATTTAGTTTCAATCAGAGTAGCATAATAGGTTTGAGAGTTGAGACTTTGAGTTTTAATTACTTGTTGGTAAAGTTTTCATAATCACACGTCCCAAGGAAAAAATTGTTGTTTTGTTATTTTTGAACTATATATATATATATATATATATATATATATATTTTATAAAATTATTTGGTACGGTTTATAATTTTTTCGATTTATTTTTGTAAAATTAAAAATCTATCTTAATTATTTGAAAAGTTATAGATTTATATATAAACCTAGAGTTTACTAAAAGAAATCTAATAATCGATTCGGTGTGATTCGATTCGGTCAATATAGTCGGTTTTTATAGATCCATTAATACCCTAATATATGTAGCATGATTTTTCGAATGCACTTTGGCATTTTGCTTAGAGCTTTGAACCAGCGATGTAATCTTTTGTCAACGTTACTTTTGTATTTTAAGACATTCATTAAATGTCACCACTCAAGCATCTACATTTGATGTTTTTGAAAATCCTCTTTTCAACACAAAAACTGTCAATTCTCAGAAATTATGTCAGTACTTTTTTGCTGAAAAAATAATTTTATTATTTACTTGATGTTAATTGCCACATTATTTGAAAGACTATGTTAAAAAGAACATGTATTTAATTACTTAGTTATATTTTTTAACACTTGAGGTACCTGCATCTCTCCTTCCTTTTCTTTTCGTTTCATTTTCATTATTTAGAGACTACAAAATTTTAACCATGAAGAAGAGGATTTTCATTATTTGTTGTTGTTGTCGTCGTCTTCGTCGAAAGTTAATCATAGACAATTTAGGAAAACTGCTCCTCTTTACCTTTTTTTCATGGGTCAAAACTCCAACTAAATTATTGTGCTAATGACTTGGGGAATCCGACACTTAGGGTGTGTTTGGTATGAAGGAAAATATTTTTCAATTTTTCTATGTTTGGTTGGTTTAAATGTTTTGAAAAATATTTTTCATATGAACTCATTTTTCTCCAATTGCAGGAAAATATTTTCCTTATCAAGATAAGGGAAAACATTTTCTAAAACTCCTTCTCAATCTTCCCCACGCTCACCCACCCACCCCATACCCTCACACCCACTCACCTAACCCCCCACCCCCTTTCTCTAAAACTCCTTCCAAAACTCCTTCTATTATGAATACTCTTGAGAAGTTACTTTCCTTAATTTGCGTACCAAACACCGAAAAATTAATAGGATTACTGTTTATTTTCCAAGAAAACATTTTCTTGGAAAATATTTTCCGTTATACCAAACACACCCTTAGTGTGGTCATTATCAGGCACTGACTCATAAAGGTTTATTCGTATTCTTAGGTTCCAAATTCTTTCAGTAATAATTACGAAACATGTTTCGTTTGATAATCTCTTTTATTACTAATTTAAGATTAGCGAAAAAAGGACTGAGATTCCTAAAGGTTTTAGTGTCTTATCTAATTATCTTTGTGGATGCACCAAATGGTACCTTTATGAAATTTTTACCCTCAAAATTGGATAAAAGTTGAATGTATACGTGGCATTAAAGATACGTGATCTAACTTGATACAAAATGAGAAATCAGATTAATATGAAAATTAATAATGAAAAGGTAAACGCAAACCACACAAGTTGAACAATCTTGACCTTGAAGGTTGGTCACCCTCGACTCAAAAATACTTTAATCGATGCCGCAAAAGAATAATGAGATATAAGAACTAGAAATAACAGTATATTGCTTTGGGATGCGTGTAACAATGTGAGCAATAAATTATCAGACCCCCTTTATATAGTACAGGAGTCTTACTTTACGTACATATCTACTAAAGATAAAAATCTCTGGATTTGATAATTGCTGGTTTCTTGCCGATATGCGCCGAGATTCCCGTCGTAATATCTGCCCTGTCGCGGATATTTCGGTCTTCCGTTTGTTATTTCCGAGCTCGCTCAAGTCTAAGGTCGAAACCGGACTCAACGTTCCTCGAGGGCAGGTCTTCCGACCACAGGTTCTAGCCTGGTGAGTCTCGAGGTCAATCTCCAGTTCGTGATCGCCATGTTTCAAGCCAAATCTACCAAGTTGTAGTCGAGCTCGATTTCAACCGTATACAAAAATTACAAGGAAGTCCATCTTGAAAGGCTACTTTTTTCCGCATTTTGTGTTGAAAAGTTTATTTTCGGTAACAAATAAAGATTTCTGTGATGACCCAAAAGGTCATCTTATATTTTAGAACTCGATTCTGCGCTCTTAAGCCTTAAAAATCTTATTTTTACCCCCATCGATTTGTGTGCGCAGTCCGGGCATGATACCGGAAAACTTTTGTGTTGAAAATTGATGAAAATAAGAATTGTTGCCTCAAAAGTTAATTTTAGTTGACTTCGGTAAACATTTCTGGTAAACGAGCCCGGATCCGTATTTTGACGGTCCCGATGATTCCGTATCAAATTATGGGACCTAGGCATATTCCCGGAATTGAATTCGGAGGTCCCTAGTTCAAGTTATGAATTTTTGATGAAAATTAAACGTCTGAAAATTATCTGTTTTTACGAATTGATCGATGCTTGGCATTGTTAGTATCAGGTCCGTATTTTGGTTCTGAAGCCCGGTACAGGTTCATTATAATATTTAAGACTTGTCTGTGCAATTTGGTGAGGAACGGAGTTGATTTGACGTGATTTGGACGTCCAGTTGAGAAAATAAAAATTTTAAAGTGTTCTTGAGAATTTAGTTTGATTTAGTGCTAAATTCGTAGTTCTAGGTGTTATTTTCGCGATTTGATCGTGCAAGCAAGTTCGTATGATATTTGTTTAACTTGTGTACATGTTTGGTTTGGAGCCCCGAGGGATCGGGTGATTCCGGGTAGGCTACGGGATGTTTGGACTTTAGAAAATCTGGTTTTCTGCAGATTCTGGTGTTCTGGCATGTCCTTCGCGTTCGCGAAAGTACTCTCCCGAACGCGAAGAGTAAACTTATGAGGCTGAAATTTCTTCTTCGCGAACGCGAAGGCTTGGTCGCGAACGTGAAGTGAAGGGGGATTTATCCTTCGCAAACGCGACTGGCTCATTGCGAACGCGAAGCATAAGGGATCTGGGGGAAGGTTGGTCATTCCTTCATCGCGAACGCGAGCAATGTCTCGTGAACGAGAAGGCCGGGGGGGGTAGCCAACGCGAACGCAAACAAGGTCTCACGAACGCGAAGGCTTGGCAGCCGATACTCTTTGCAAACGCGACAGTGGCCTCGCGAACGCGATGCACACTGTCGCCCAGCACTTAACAGAATCCAAAAACGGGAATTGGCCATTTATTTCATTTTCTCAAAAACCAAACGGACTAGAGGCGATTTTCAAAAGTTATTTCTTCCCCAAAGTGTTGATAAGTGATTCTAAACCATTTGCTTTCAATTACCCATTACATTTTATAAACTTTGAACCTAAAATCTAGAGTTTTCATGGTAGAATTAGGGGTTTGGGTAGAAACTAGGGATTTTGGGAATTTGGAAATTTAAACCTCAATTTGAGGTCGGATTCCAAAACCAATTATATATTCGGGCTCGGGGGTGAATGGGTAAATAGATTTTAGTCTGAACCTCGAGTTTTGACCAAGCGGGCGCAAGGTAGATATTTTGATTTTTTGGAGAAAAATTTGAGAAATTTAATTTATGCAATATAATTGATACCTTCAGCAATATTTGATATTATTGAGGTATTTTTGAATAGATACGAGTGGTTTGGAGGTGAATTCTAGAGAAAAAGCTGTGATTGAGAATTAAGTGGCCTTCAGAGCGAGGTAAGTGTTGTGTCTAACCCTGACTTGAGGGAATTAGGAACCCCAGATTATTTGCTATGTGAAATTCATGTAAGCGGTGTATATGTGAGATGATGAGTACTTGTGCACCGCCAATTTATATGTTTTTCCTGTTTTCTCCCGTTTTTCTTATATTGTCTTTTTCATATGCCTAATTGTTACGTGTGTAGACTAGTGTTGTTAAATTTATCATTCTTATCATGTTTACGGATTTTCTTGTAATAATTGAGTATTTATTTAAAAATTGAGATTGATATTGTAGAACAAAATGTGGAAGTAAGGCTTGTACTTATTATTCTATCTCCCTGTTATTATTTATGCATTGCATTATGGTAAGGGAGAGTGTTAATGCACAAAAGGTGATTCCGTGCCATATTGTGAGTGTTAATGCACGAAGGGTGATGACGTGCCATATTGTGAGTGTAAAAGCACGAAGGATGATCCCGTGCCATGATATGAGAGTTAATGCACAAAGAATGATGTCATGCCATTTATATTGATTTTATGGTGAGATTGAGAGTAAAAGCACGAAGAGTGATGCCGTGCATTTTTTCTTTACTATATTCGTTGTTCCTGTTGATTCATAATATATTGGTTGTTCCAATTATCATTCTGTTGTAGTTCTTTATCTCGTATTTCCCCCAGCATGTTTCCTCCTTTCGATATCTCATGTCTAATTCTTCATTACTGTTATTTGTGTATACATTGTTAAACTGTACAAGTTGATTTGTAGGTGCCTTGCCTTACCCTCGTCACTACTTCGTCGAGGTTAATCTCGACACTTACAGTACATGGGGTCGGTTGTACTGATACTGCACTCTACACTTTCTATGCAGATTTTAGTACCGGCTCGGGTTGATCGAGATTTTAGCTGTTGGACCCGCTATCCGGAGAATCAAGGTAGATCTGTCGGCATTCACAGACCTTGAAGTCCCAGTCTATCTTTTCTATTTTACTGTTTCTTTCATCCAAACAGTTGTATTTCTTCCAGACTATTACTTGTAGTAAATTTTAGAATGCTTGTGAATTGTGACTCCAGATCCGTGTGGTAGTAATTAATACAGTTTTTATATTATTTATCACTCATTATATTTCACATTAGCTAATATGATGTTATTTACTGAATGGGATAAGAATTGGTTTAATGAATTCTTTAACGTTGGCTTGCCTAACAAGTGAAATGTTAGACGCCATCATGGTCCCGGCGGTGGAATTTCTGAGTCGTGACAATTTCTCTCCATATTAAGTCCGTAACAACCATCAAAGAAATAATTTTGCTTTAATTTTTACTTTTGTGAGAAGCTTATTTATGGAAAAGAAAAATAAATTAATGCAATAAGTCGTTAGAGTCAATATATATATGACGTAACTATGTTTTTTACTATGAGGAATCAATAAATAAAGAAGTAAACACACGACAAAGGTAGAGTGTATTGGTGGAAAAATAGACTCGTCACGTGAACTAATGATGTGCTGACATGTGGCATGAGAGTCAGAGCAATAAAAAAGAATGAAGATTAGGAGAAGCATGGGTAAAACACCCACGGGATTGCTTACAAGGATACCACAATTGAGAACTGGGAAAAAAGAGATAGGTGCGGGATGGATAATTAAAAACTGAAAGAAAGAAAGGCTCATTAATAGCCACAAATATGGAAATAAACCGACATAATCCCAGATTAAGCGCAATTGACTATTATTACCATAACTGTTACAAATTACCCAAGTAACAGGCAATTAATATAATAAATATTAGTAACGAGTGAGAATTAAGCAGGGCAAAATAGTTAAATATTGTATCCCTATACAAACATCCTTACAATATTTTGTAGGATCATTACGGAATTCATGAAGTTATTCTATCAGTCATTTATATTTTATTCTCTACAAATTGAAGAATCTTGTTCTCTCCTCTTGGAAGAAAGCTGTGATTATCAATAAGATTTTTTTTTTCCTTATTCTCTGAGTATTTTATATTCATTATTTCTTATTCATCTATATTAGGAAAAGTGAAGTAAGATTGGTTATTAGAAATCCAAATTATTCTATTATTTTCTTTGACTGTAAAAAACTATTTTTTTGTTAAACAAATTGGTTCTGTTGCCGAAATATCTAATAACCTTTTCACTATCAATATTTTGTCTTTAGCAACGAATTATGTCTACTACTAATAAAAATTTTCGGGTGGGAGATGGACCACAAGGAGAAACTCCTCCACACAACATACCCACACATACTCTACCATAATCACGAGAAAATTTACGTGTCAGATATGCTAATCGTAACGCTGGACAACAAATTGACGAACAGTTAAATGAGCAAGATAACTTGAGGTAATTTATTACTCAACAAATTGGTGAAGCTTTGTGTGCTTTCGCAAGTGGACTGTCGAGTATTGTTCAGGCTCCACGAGATCATGTTACCGCATTTATCATAGGAGTCAAGGGCAACGATTTAACAGAGCAGGAAGTTGAATCAGTATTGGTGAAGAAATTTGGTGAAACCCTTACGAAAAGGGGCTTTGACATGATATTCTCTCTTACCTAAAAATTCAATTGACTCTTTTGCTGAGCTTGTAGATTCATTCATAAAAGCACATTCGGGAGCTCAAAAAGTAGAGAAAAGAATGGAATATATCTTCAAGGTAAAACAAGAGAGTACATAATTGCTCAGAGAATTCGCGGATCGATTCCAGCGAGAAAGAATGATGTTACCTCGTGTACCTGATAATTGGGCAGTAATGGCATTTGCAAGCAATTTGAATGAGAAAAGTTCAGAAGCTACGAGAAGACTAGAGGATAGCCTACGGGAATTTCCTGCTACTACTTGGAATGATATTTATAACAGGTACAACACAAAGTTATGAATAGAAGAAGATATGGTATCCCAGCCGAATATGAAGGAAAGGTTCTGACCTAGAAGCTCAGAATCAGAAAGGAGATCCGAAAAATATTGGTACGAACCTTACATGGGACCCGCGGGACGAGATCTTAGATCAAAACTAGAACAGGCGCGGTTTAATTAGAGATCAAGGCATAAGGAGGCAAGTTCTTCTTCCCGATTTTGAAAGGAATGGAATATAACAAGGAGCAACAATCAAAATTCCATATCAAGAATAGGAGATTATAATTTCAATGCCAGTACATCCGAGTTAGTAGCTGTGCTAAGAGGTATGGGTGATAAGGTGTGATGGCCAAAAGAAATGAGAACAGATCCCAGCAAAAGAAGTCAGGAATTATGGTGTGAATTCCATAATGATCACGGTCACAGAACAATAGATTTCAAGCTCCTACAATAAGAGGATGATTATACAACCAAGATCTCAGTAATTAACGGAAAGCGGATTCGGATAGTCTTCAAAGCAGATAGCATAACATTTGACGATGAGGATGCAGATGGCTTGTTCATCTCTCTTAATGATGCACTGGTAATATCTTTACTTGTTCATGATACTAACGTCGAGCGAGTTTTGATTGATCAAGGTAGCTCCGTGAATATCATATTACTAAGAGTTGTAAATGAAATGCAAGCAACTGATCATGTAATACCCAAGGCTCGATATTTGTGTGATTTCAACAATTCAAGTGTTATAACAAAGGGAGAAATTATGTTATCAACATTCTCTGAGGGTGTCTTGAAAGACACCAAATTTCAAGTGGTGGATGCAGACATGGCTTATAACATAATTTTAGGAATGTCGTAGATCCATGACATAGATGCAGTTCTATCAACTTTGCATAAGGTAATCAAATTCCCATCATATTGGGGAATTCGTCAGATTAGGTGGGGAGGGGGAAGCAAGCAGCAAGAGAAACCAACACAATCATTGTGGCTAGTGGAACATCCAATGACGAAGATGAAAAATAGAAATTACAGTGTTCAATTGAGGAGAACTTGTCTTCCACCCCAATAAAAGTACGAGGAATAAAGTAGATATAAATGCGAGGCCCGACGTGATCCATGATCCCGATGAGAACAAAAATATTAAAATAACTATGGAAGAGATCGAAGCTGTTGTATTGTTCGTCCACTGGCCTGACAAAAACTCCTATGTTGCAACGAACCTAAGACTGGAGATGAAAAGTAAGTTAATTGAGTTTGTATGCGCTAACGCTGATTGTTTTGCTTGGTCACACTCATATTTGACAGTATTCCACCAAAGGTAATGACTCACAAGTTAAATGAAGATCCATTGCACCCCCTATTAAACCAAAAGAAACGAAAGAAATGAGCATTTAAAAATCAGGTAATTCAAGAAGAGGTACAAAAACTTCTGAAAATTGGTTCAATTCGAGAGGTAAAGTACCTTGACTAGTTAACTAATACTGTTGTAGTCCCAAAGAAAAATAAAAAATGGCGAGCATGTGTAGATTATACTGACCTAAATAAAGCATGCCCCAAAGATTTATTTTCTTTACCGCATATAGATGAACTTATTGATTACACCTCTGGTCATGAAATCTTATGTTTTTAGATGCGTATTCTGGATATAATCAAATAAAAATGGATCCCCTAGACGAGAAAAAAACTTCTTTCATTACAGACAAGGGGACTTATTGTTACAAAGTAATGCCTTTTGGCTTGAAGAACGCTGGAGCTATGTACCATAGGTTGGTGACCAAAATGTTTCAAGAGTATTTAGGGAGAAACGTGGAAGTCCACATCGATAACATGCTAGTGAAATTGGCACAAACAGAAGATCATCTCAGGCATCTGAATGAAACCTTTGAAATACTCTGCAAGTATAATATGAAGTTGGACCTAGAGTAATTATTAGGCAAGACAACGGTGATGGCGCCTAATGTCACGACACAAAATCCACTATAGGTCGTGATGGCGCCTAACGTCATCAGTAGGCAAGATAACGGTGAACCATCTATGTAATTATTCATTTTATTACTTTAAAATCATAAGTTTTATTAAGCAAAGGAATGTACACATTTGAAATCATAGGTAAATACGTAGTTAGTAAGATATAAGAATAAAAGGTGACAATATTGTGAAAATCCATAAATATCAACTATAACATCCCAAAACCCGGTGTCACAAGTACATGAGCATCTACTAGGAAGTACAATAACAATATAACATTTGTCTGGAATACAAGATAGATAGGATAAAGTAAATAATTATGATGGATATTATGTGTGTTGTAAATCGTAGCATGGAATACAGCGCACCATAAAGTCCCCTCGGCAGCTGCGTCTACGCGCCCAAATGACCACCAAATGAACCTGCCATATCCTGCACAATTAGTGCAGAAGTGCAGCATGAGAACGTAAATCAACGCGTACCTAGTAAGTATCTAGCCTTACCCCGAAGACTTAGTGACGAGGGGTCGACATTAACACTTACTAGTGGTCCAGTAAATCAAATATAATAAAGTAGATAAGTATGAAACATGGTAAGTAAACAATGAGTACATATATAGGCAAATAATATGGTCTACAGCTGAACAATGAACACAAAGTCCTCAATTATCGGATACCTACTAAAACGGAATACGTAATGGTCAATACCAAATCAATGGTCACATCTAAAGTCAGGAAACTCATGAGTACGCAGACTCCTTATCAAGTATTTCACACGATTCTGCCAAGGAGAGCTGCCCGATCCCATAAGAGTATTTCATAAAACTGCTGAGGCGAATAGCCTAATCCCATAATAGTATGATACATGATACAGTCAAGGTGAATAACCCAATCCCATAAGAGTGTGTTACAATATCCTGCAGAGGCGAACGGCCTAATCCCATAAGAGTGTGAAGCTTTTACGGGTCAATGGCCTCACTCATGAATATACATATGATTTATTGAATTCATGAGAAACTTTTCGATGAATACGCACAATGCGGGAGAAATCCGTAAGAAAAGTACAATTCCTACGGCTAATCAAGTAGCTCGTCAAATATCTAAATTAGCGAGTCCATTACACTATGCGATTCTAGTATCAGGTCATAATGCGAATTGAAGTAATTAAACAAGCAAGAATAACTCAAATAGTACAATTAAAGCATGGCATGAGTCTAAGTCTACCCGAATTTAATAAGGAATTCTAGCGTACGCACGGACACTCGTCACCTCATACGTGCTTAGCTCCCACAACGCGTAGCACATAATAAATATAACACCTACGGGGTAATTCCCTCTCACAAGGTTAGACAAGAGACTTACCTCTCTCCGAAGTTCCATAACCGGCTCCAACGCCTCTCTAACACCTCAAGCTGATGCCCATTGATCTAAAACTAGTCAAACAACGTGCAACCCAATAAAATATACTCCAATACTCATAATTAATCAATTTATAACAATTTCCAACTCCGATAGAAAAGTCAACAAAGTCAATCGCGGGCACAAGTGCCCGATTTCTAAAAGCTTTCGAAGATAAACATTATCCATAGCGCCACAAACTCAAATATATAATTTACTCCTAATTCCATATCCAATTTCTTAGTCAAAATCCAAAAACATGATTTCTAGGTTTTCTACCATAAATCCCCCATTTTGCACTTATATTCTTGAATTTACAAGTCTAAATTCGTGTATTTAACTCACAACACGTAGAAATCACTTACCTCATGATTAATGATGAAAATGGCACTCCAAAATCGCTCCAAAGTCGGCTCCCATGGAAGAAATGGAGTGAAAATGAGCCAAACCACCGATTTTAAAACAATACTGCCCGGCCCGACCTTTTTCACGAACGCGGCAAGTCCCTCGCGTTCGTGAAGCACTAGCAGCTTCTGCTCCCCAAGTCCTCTACGTGAACGTGAGACAGGGCCCGCGAATGCGAATCTTTACCAGCCTGTCCATCGCGAACGCGGCTGCACATTCGCTAACGCGGAGACTAAATTTCCCTACCAGGCCATCTTTCTTACACGAATGCGACCGGGCGATCACAAACGCAGAGCACCACTGCCCAACACTTCGCGAACGCGACTTCCCTATCGCAAATGCATAGAATAAAAGGCCCCTAACTCAAATCCTTCTTCGAAAACGCATTAGACCCTTCGCGTTCGTGAAGAACAAAACCAGATACCAGTACCAACAGTTGCAAAATAAGGAAAAATGATCTGAAACTACTTTGAATCACACCTGAGGCCCCCGGGACCCCGGCCATTCACTCCAACAATTCTCAATACCTTACCCAAACTTATCCAAAGGCTCTAAATACCACAAAAAAAATCAAAATCACAAATCGATGACAAAAATTTTCTTTCAATTTTCAAACATTCAAACTTCGAAGAACGCATCCGAATCATACTTAAACATTCCGTAATGACGCCAAATTTTGCGTACAAGTCACAAATCACGATACGAACCTATTCTAAGGCTCAAAATTCCAAAAGGACATCAATAACACCAAAGTCCTCTTCAACCAAACTTAGGAAATTCTAAAAACTTCCAAAATGCCAACTTTCCACAATAAGCGTTGAAATGCTCCCGGACCAACCGATACTCAACCCGAACATACACCCAAGTCTGAAATCATCATACGAACCTATTGAAAACTTCAAATCCCGATTCCGAGGTCGTTTACTCAAAATTCAAACCTTGGTCAACTTTTCCAACTTAAAGCTTACGAAATCAACTACGAACTTCCCGAAATTCAATTCCGACTTTGCGTACAAGTCATAATACATAAAGTGAAGCTACGCAAGGCCTCAAACTATCGAATGACGTGCTAGAACTCAAAATGACCAGTCAGGTCGTTACATTCTCCCCCACTTAAAGATGCATTCATCCTCGAACATGCCAAGAACCGTTCTAGAGTTGCCCAAAATCACTGTTTAACATCTCGCGCACCTTCCCATGCCACCACAAACCATGTGAGCACATTAGTTCGAGCCAAACTGAAGATCCTTCCTGCTACCTTAGCCCACAAACCTTAGAACCAAATTCCAACATCTAGGATTCTCTACGAGGCCTGATTCTAGCATACAAACACCGTATCAATCTTAACCCGCTGTACCAAATATGATCATGCACCCATGCTAAAATCACACAATGCACCGCATAATTCGTATGCCCATAATAACATTCTCCAACTGTAGAAGTTGTAAACCTACTAACATGAAGCCCGTAGTATACCTCATAACACATATAAGCCCTGTTCTAACCCTCGCAATACTGCGATGATGAAAGAGATGTGTAGAATCTCTTAACCACCCGCCAAATCAACAATCCATGGAATTTCCCCACTCAACGAGAGCCCTTGCCTTATTCTGAACTGAATAGTGACATCTTCCCTCTAATATACCTTATCTAAATTTGATTGCACTAACTCCATGTCCAATCACCCTGTTTCACCCAGTATAAGCTTCTCGACCAACAAGCCACATCAAAAACCTCCTAAAATCTCCTATAACGACATCAATGCGCCAATAAACTACAACTCAAATATGACTTATAAGGATGAATAAAGTCTGGTAAAGAACTACCCTACCCGCATAATAAATAAAACGACCAAATAAATGCTATGAGCCTATCTTAGAGATGAGAAACGAGGCACACAAAATAGGTATAAGGAACCGTAATCAACATCTCATTGTTGCGACGTGCGACCCGATCCATACATGATACCGATGGTGGCATGCCACATGATCCACACATAACCATCAGTAGCAAAATACAAATCAAGACATAATGCTCAAACTCACAAAATGCCCGAATATCGACCACAAGCACGCCAAGTGCATAAATACAACCCTGGGTAGACGGATAGTGCCATGCGCTACAAAACTCGAGCTCGACTAAGGTGCAATAAATGACAAGCTATACAGGATCACAGCACATGTGTGAATAATCAATTCGTCTCACAACCCACATGGCATAAAAGAGTAGCACTTGAAATAGACGACGCTCGGAATACCATCCACTACGCCCGAACATCCCTCCATAATCGATTCCATGCCCAATAAGCATATCTGATCTGATGTAAAATAGACATTCACATTAGGCCTACCAACGAACCTCAATCTCCCAAAGATCCACAATGAGCATATCCAAGACACATAAGATCAACCGTCAAATCAAGAACAACCATCCATAGTCCGCAACCAAAACAATAGAGCGCCTCTCTGACATAAACTCTCCCATCAGTGATAGTACTAGAACATCCATACCTTATTTCAATCTCTACCACCTAAATGACTGACACTTCTGCACTTATACAATCATCCCGCGGGAGTCACTCCACGACCTTCCGCTCTAGGTAGCAAGGTCTGAACATCCATACCACCAACCGTACAAATTCTGTAATGCAAATCAAGAATCTGCAAATCAATACACCATACCTCATACACATAACACCATTCTCAGGCTATACCAAGATAGCGCCAGCATACTCTGAACATCTAAAATCTCCCTGTCCCCTACCCCGCTCTTCCGAGCTCGTGACATTATTATCAAAACTGAATCGCAATCCTGATCCTCAACTTCCAATCTCCATAACGCTCACTGCACATATCATGATGGTACTCGAGAGTATAAGAATTTAATCATAATCTCCTGAACCATCAATAGAGTTAACACTTCATCGGCTCGAAACCATTCACTTAAATCTTTTCAGAAGAATCGCCACCCATAACCAACTTCCCATAACCGTAGAAAATGTGAACCTCAAGTCGCAGTCTAAACCGCCATAACTCTTCCGGTATCCATTCACATATAACCAAGCCATCAGAATCAAATACCACCAAATCAATCGAACCATGACGGCTGTCAAGCCTGCACCTGCACGTACAACCATGAACCACTTGCATAGCCTTACCACACCGAAGGAACTGATTATTTCCACAACCCTGCTGATTCAAACCATTACTAACTAACTCAACTTTATCCAGTTTACTCTTGACTTGTCTTCAAAATAATAGTTCTATTCAAACACATAACAGGCCCCAAACTACACTCATCCCAATTGACCCAAATCACATGACCACATCGTCTCAATACCCATCAGCCATCTCATACCTCATGCACTCAATAGTATCTTCAGCTGATACAGCCGTTCTGGAAGACCTCCTACGAATCTGAAGTTGTTTCTCCCATTTCTCTAATACTGCACCAAAGACTCGATGATAACATAGAAATTCCCCAAATATTCTTCACATTCTACTTCAAAACCCAGTCCTCAGCCACATAACGAACCCAAAATTCTTAAACACCGCAGTTTAATTCTTGAACCCACTAGAACCACTGTTGAGAGTCACCCATTCTAACCTGGTCCCGAATATATAACCAACCTCTAGTGCTCTGCTACCACGTGAACACTTCCAAAGAAAGAACCAGATGAATTATTTTCCTTACACATCACATCCACAATAAGCATAAGTTTTGAGTCATCCCCAATATCTGCACGTGAATTGATAAGGTGAAATGTAGCACATATACGTCAAATTCCTTGCCCCAAAGTACCCTTGATGTTTTTCTCCTCTTGGTCATAAATAATCTACCAATGCTGATAACCAGAAGTTGCGGAGCCACAAAACCACTTGACCCAATCATAGACGGTGGGCTCCCCACTTAGCTTTACGCTAAAATCACATATATCCAAACCCCACAATGTCATGACATAAACCGAAGGGCTGCGAGCCACCTGATGCCTTAGTCAATCGAGTATCAACATCTTTCTTATCATACTATCATGGGTAAATGAGCCGGAAAGGCCGTCATGAGATAACCAGAATAAAACATAAGGGAATACTGGACATAGGACGACCCAACATGACATACAAACTTATACATATGACATATGGGCCTATAAGACCGAAATGATCATTTGTACACTCAAAATATAGGCCGACAGGATCATACAATCATCCATATACATGAAATCTATCTACAAGCCTCTAAGAGTACATAAATGTCATAAAGGCTGGGACAGGTCCCCGCCATACCAATCAATACATGTCTAAAGCATACTGCCCAAATAGGCAACTCCGGAGCAAGTGGAGTGCACCAACACCTTCCGCTGAGTTGATAGCCTACTAGGAGGACTGTCAACCTGTCTATCGGGACCTGCGGGCATGAAACGCTGCATTCCCATGAAAAAGGAATGTCAGTACAAATAAAATACAGAGTATGTAAGGCATGAAAGCAGTATATAAAATACATAAAAGAAACATGGAGTAAAGGACTCAACCCACATGTCTGAATAGCGCAGTGAATCATGAAACATTTATAGTGTCATGTATATTCATATAAATGTCATATTATGCATAGGTATATACGTACATAAGATCCTCAAGCCTCTGAGGGCATCCCATTATATCATATCGACCTCAGTAGGTGAAATCATCAACGTATACCAGCTGATCAGGTGGTGGTGCATATAACGCCGTAACCTTTCCCCATACCTCATATACCTATAATATATGCGTATATAATGTCATCTGGGCATGGGTAAATGTACATTTACAAATGAATGCAATGCATAAGAAAGTAAGTCGATAAGATCTCTCGGAATGTCATAAGATCAATATGCCTACAGTTAATATCATGAAATAAACTTTATCAACTTACGTATTTTTTGATACCCATAAACAAACGATATAATAACAGGACACATGGGGAATCAAGAACATAGGCACCCCTAGTACTTCTAAGAATAGAGTCATTTGTGAAAGCTGTATGTTTGCTCGTTTCATTTGTATCATATGGATCATACCAAAAGGAAAGGGAGTATAGCCTTAACATACCTTATCACAGTCTGTCCAATGACCACGTTGAACTCGTCTCATCGCACTTTAATCTACAACAAAGATAATAATACTATTGTTAATCTAAGAACGATGCAACTATCGTACAACTAACGACAAGCTTATTTTATATTAAAACAGATAGCATCTCTCCTATTTTCCTTCCATTCCCCAAATCCATCAAAACAACAATAACACATACAACCTTCAACTATATACCTTCAGCACCATAACACCAATCAATATACACAACAACAAGTGCACAAATGTCACAAACGAAACTACTATTTAACACGACGAGCGGCAAGCTTGGATTGGAACCAAACCCCAACTCTTTTTCCCATCTCCCCCGTACTTACAACACCATCAACAGGTCCAGCTTATAAACATATATTTCGGCATGACATTCCAACCCTATATCCATCATAAAAGTAACATCAAACAACCCAACAAGATATAACAACAACATGGACAACTTCTAGGTATTGTGTGTTTGCTTATTCTCCTATTTATAACATCATCAACATAATCAACATATTGACAAGCATAACAACAATAAGAAAATTATATCCAAGCTATTCCCAACGATTTACAACCATATGAACTCATATACACAACTCCAAAATAGTCCAATAAGAGACAACACTTCTTATACAACTTCAAGCTCTATCTTGTAATTCTTCATCCAAATAGCTTAACCAACACATAGATAAGCTTAAGCCCAAGAAATAGGGTGTTGTACATACCTTAAATATTTAGAACAAACTCGAACCAAAGCTTCCCTTAGCTTACAAGGATCCTTAAATACATCACAACACCATAGAGACTCACTTCTTCATTTAGGCTAACCTTTGAGGCAACGTTTAGGTAAAACCACCTTGGATTCGACTTGGAACCTTGGAGAACTGTTAGGGAAGTGTTTAGAGAGTTTGGGAACTGTCCTTGGTCGAAAATTACCAAACATAAGCCGCCCACCCCCTTTAAAATGTTCAAGGGTCATCCACCGCCTAAGTGGGTCCCATTAGGAGTTGCTTGCGCGGTCTCACGAAAATGTGAATATCTCTCCACTCGGATGTCGTATCGACGAACGGTTTAATGAGTTAGAAATTAAATTCATAGATATTAAATTTAGTAGGTGGATCATCCCGTAATGCAAAGTATATTGAGAGAATAGCACAACTACAATTGACCTAATTTTTAGCACATTTATGAATGTAACTTGTGATGACCTTGCCAACTTTTGTTCCAAAACTCGCTTGACTTAAAAACATAATACACGACTATCATACGACTAAAATAACTCATAATATAACCTACATATCATTGAAGCACCCTAGTATCACCGCAAAAGTACATGTTATAACATTCTCAACTTGTCGACTTTCGAGAAAACTTATTTTCTTCAATTCGTTTAGCTTCTAAACCTTCCAGTCCTCTTGGTACTTGTTATCCATGATTTTAAATATTTGTAACCTCTAAGGTAACATGATTAACTTACTTTATATACTTTCAAAGACAATCTCATTTCTAAGACTACATAAATTGTCTTACGACGTACTTTCACATATAAAAATATGGGGTGTAACACACAATGACTTCTTCTTCCAGTTACCATGATCCCACACCGTTACCCGGACAACTTATCGCAAGCTCTTATTGCACCAATCATAACACATTCCGAATTATCAGCTACCATCACACACTCAAACTCTTAGGGGTCATATCGTCTTCTTCAAGCGACCCAAGCTCACATCGCAATACATGCATCCCATGTTGTGCAGAAAGTAGAACTCTTTGTAGGAACCTCATCAAAACCACGCAACCGCTAACCTACTCATAGGAGATAGCCCACCTATGTAACCTCATATAGACCTCCTCCAACGTCATTTCTATAGTTACATTCATCATGAAATCAATTAATCTCCCTTGGTCCACACTGATCCCTCAGCCGTACAAATACTTTTATTCATTAACATCACCTGAAGTACCAATAATATGATTGAAACACGAAGCTGCATTGCATCCAAAAAAATAATCGAATACTCATATTTTCCTACATTCAAATCAATCTCTTCTCATCACATTCAAAATTTCTAAGCACAGAGACCCTCTCAGGGATCATCTCCCTCGAACCATCAACACTGGAAATACCGATTCAATCCTAAGTCTCAACACACAGCCATCTCGGATAACTTC
This sequence comes from Nicotiana otophora, assembly GCA_000715115.1. Taxonomy (NCBI): domain Eukaryota; kingdom Viridiplantae; phylum Streptophyta; class Magnoliopsida; order Solanales; family Solanaceae; genus Nicotiana; species Nicotiana otophora. Next base: position 9,441 of record AWOL01S0058076.1, on the reverse strand, counting down.
CTTTAGGTTCCATCTCACAACACCGTTCCCAAAGGCAACAAATGAAGACCAACATGTTGATGATCCTCAATACGTTCAATCAAGGATGGAGACACCACGATATTAACAAGAATTCAACTAAATTCAGAAACATCTAATCTCGACCATAGGCAATACCAACACTGGGCTGAAATGATAGAACACTCCTCCACCAGGCGACGATAATGGGTCGCACGTATTCGCAGGGAAAGGTATCCTGCACCATATTTGTATCATCTTCACAACATGCCGGTTCTCAACGACAACAAATGCCCGACGTCGCATAAGAATGAGTAGGAAGGAGCATAAGGCATAAGCTTCAACAAAATCAAATCGCACCATGAGGAATCAAGGAAAGGAAGTTCTCCTAACAACCATGCAGCCTCTCGAAGATAAGTACATACGTCTCCGTACCAATCCGCCAGACTCTACTAGACTTGATCATGACTCGTAAGACCTAAGTGAACCTAGTGCTATGATACCAAGTTGGCACGACCCAAAAGCTACTATAGGCCGTGATGGCGCCCAACGTCGCCGTTAGGCAAGCCAATGGTGAACCATCTAAGTAATTATTCATTTTATTACTTGTAAATCATAAGTTTTATTAAGTTAAGGAATTTATGCGTTGGAAATCATAGGTACATATATAGTTAGTAAGATATAAGAATAAAAGGTGAGTATATTGGGGAAATCCATAAACATCAACTAGAACATTCCAAAACCCGGTGTTACAAGTGCATGAGCATCTACTAGGAAGTATAACAACAATACAACATCTGCCTGGAATATAATATAGACAGGATAAAGTAAATAATTATGATGGAGACTTTGTGTGCGGTGAATCGTAACATGGAATGCAATTCACCATAAAGTCTCCTCGGCAATTACGTCTACGCGTCCAAATTACCACCAAATGAACCTGTCAGATCCTGCACATTTAGTGCAGAAGTACAACATGAGTATGCAAATCAATGCATACCCAGTAAGTATGTAGCATAACCCCGAAGAGGTAGTGACGACGGGTCGACATTGACACTTACTAGTGGTCCAGTAAATCAAGTATAATAAAGTAGACAAATATGAAACTTGGTAAGTAAACAATGAGTAGAGATGTAAGCAAATAATAAGATCTACAGCTGAACAACAAACACAAAGTCCTCAATTAACGGATACCTCCTCAAATGGAATACGTAATGGTCAATACCAAATCAACGGTCACATTTCAAGTCAGGAAACTCATGAGTACGTGGATTCTTTATCAAGTATTTCACACGATTCTGCCCAGGCGAGCGGCCTGATCTCATAAGAGTGTGAAGTTCTTACGGGTCTATAACCCCACTCGCGAATATACGTGTGAGTTACGGAATTCAAGAGAAATATTTCGATAAATACGCTCAATGCAGGAGAAATCCGTAAGAGAAGTGTAATTTGTACGGATAATCAAGTAGCTCATCAATTATATAAATTAGCGAGTCCATTACTCTACGTGAGTCTAGTCTCAGGTCATAATGTGAATTGAAGTAATTTGACAGGCAAAAATAACTCAAATATTACAATTAAAGAATGGCGTGAGTCTAAGTCTACTCGGACATAATCAAGAATTCTAGCATACGTACGGACACTCGTCACCTTATACGTGCGTAGCTCCCATGACGTGTAGCACATACAAAATATAACACCTACGGGGTAAATTTTCCCTTACAAGGTTAGAGAAGAGACTTACCTTGCTCCGAAGTTCCATAACCGGCTCCAAAGTCAACAAAGTCAACCACAGGCTCAAGTGCCCGGCTTTCGAAAACTTTCAAATATAAACATTACCCATACCGCCACGAACTCAAATATTTAATTTATTCCTAATTCTATGTCCAATTTCGTAGTCAAAATACAAAAACACCATTTCTATGTCTTCTACGAAAAATCCCACATTTTCCACTTAAATTCTTGACCTTACTAGCCTAAATTGTGTATTTAATTCACAACGCGTAGAAATCAGTTTCCTCATGATTGATGATGAAACTGGCACTCCAAAATCTCTCCAAAGTCGGCTCCCATATAAGAAATGAAGTGAAAATGAGCCAAACCCCCTATTTTAAAACAACACTGCCCGGCCCGACCTTCTTCGCGAACGTGGTAAGTCCCTCACGTTCGCGAAGCACTACCGGCTTCTGCTCCCCAATTCCTCTACACGAATGTGAGATAGGGGTCGCGAACGTGAAGCTTTACCATCCTGTCCATCGCGAACACAGCTGCACACTTACGTACGCAAAGACTAAATTCCCCTACCAGGCCAGCTTTTCTTACGCGAACATGACCAGGCGATCACGAACGCGGAGAACCACTACCCAACAGTTCGCGAACGTGACTTCCCTATCGCAAACGCGTGCAACAAAAGGCCCCCAACTCAAATACTTCTTCACAATTGTTTGAGACCCTTCGCGTTAGCGAAGAACAAAACCAGACACCAGCACCTGCAGTTGCAAAACAAGGAAAAATGATCTGAAACCACTCTGAATCACACCTGAGGCCCCCGGGACCCCGTCCAATCACTCCAACCAGTCTCAATACCTTAATAAAATTTATCCAAAGTCTCAAAACGCCATGAATAACATCAAAATCATAAATCGATGACCAAAATTCTTCTTTCAACTTTCAAACATTCAAACTTCGACGAACACGTCGGAATCATACTTAAACATTCTGGAATGATGCCAAATTTTGTGTACAAGTCACAAATCACGATACGAACTTATTCCAAGGCTCGAAATCCCAAATGGACATCGATAACACCAAAGACCTCTTCAACCATACTTAGGAAATTCTAAAAACCTTCAAAATTCCAACTTTCCATAATAAGCGCATAAATGCTCCCAAACTGCTCGATACTCAACCCGAACATACGTCCATGTCCAAAATTATTATACAAACCTATTGGAAGCTTCAAATCCAGATTCCGAGGTTGTTTACTCAAAAGTTAGACCTTGGTCAACTCTTCCAACGTAAATCTTTCGAATTGAGAATGTTTCTTCTAAATCAACTCTGAACTTCCCGAAATTCAATTCTGACTATGTGTACAATTCATAATACCTAAAGTGAACTTACTCAAGGCCTCAAACTACCGAACGACGTGCTAGAACTCAAAACGACCGGTCGGGTCGTTACAAAACTTTTACCCAATAACTAATAATGAAATCGAATATCAGGCGATAATTACAGGTTTGGAACTTGCAAATGATATGGGGATTGACCTAGCTGAAATCAAAAGCGACTCACAGCTTGTGATAAATCAAGTGCAAGGGAATTACGTGGCTAGAGAATTACGTATGCAATAATATTTTGAAAAGGTACGAGAATTATTGCATCAGTTCAGAGTATGGAAAGCTATTCAAATACCTAAAGAAGATAATGTGGAGGTTGACGCATTAGCAAATCTGGGATCAGTAGTTAATGTGTCAAACACAGAAAATGCAATCATGGTGCACTTGTTTCATTTAGCGCTCAATCAAGCCAAGAATGAGGTAAATTTCGATAATTTAACATGGGATTGGAGAAATGAATTTGTTAATTATCTGGAGTATGGAATATTACCTGAGGATAAAAAGCAATCTCAAGTGTTGCGAATAAAAGCAGCTCGATATTGATTAATATAAGGCAATTTGTATCGAAAAATATTTGGTGGACCCTCACAAACTGAATACGTGATGGAAGAGGTACATGAAGGGCATTGCGTAAATCACGCTGGTGGAAGGTCATTTGTAAAAATGCTAACAAGAGTAGGGTACTATTAGCCAAAGATGGAAGACGGGGCAGAAAACTTCGTAAAAAGGTGTGATAACTGCAAACGATACGCAAATAATATGCATCAACCAGCATAATTGCTTCATTCGATTATCACAACGTGGTCGTCTATGAAGCGGGGAATAGATATCCTAGGTCCTCTGCCCCAAGCACTAGGAACGGTACAATTTTTATTAATTTTGACTGATTATTTTTCTAAGTGGGTAGAGTTTGGTGCCTTCAAACATGTACAAGAAACGGAAGTTATCTACATCATTTGGAGGAATATAATATGTATATTTAGGGTTCCAAGGGAAATTGTATGTGATAATGGGCCACAATTTGAGGGAGCAAAGGTCACTGATTGTTTTTAAAGGATGGAAAATTAAATAGAATACTTCGGCACCGTATCATCTCATAGCTAATGGATAGGCAGAGTCGAAAAATAAAAAATATTTCAACAATATGAAGAAACGTTTGGAAGAATCAAAAGGCAGGTGGCCTGTGGTACTACCTAGGGTATTATGGGCTTACAAGACAACGATAAAGATAAGAACGGGAGAAACTCTATTTTCACTTATTTATGGTAATAAGGAATTAATTCCATTGGAAGTAGGGAACCAAGCATGAGATTCGAGCATACAAATAAAGTATCAAATAAGGAAGCACTTCGTACAAATTTGGATTTGACAATGGAGCAAAGGGAAGCAGCTTTGATATGAATGGCAGTACAAAAGCAAAGGATTGAGCGATATTACAATAGAAGGATGAATCATCGATATTTTAAGATTGGCGACTTTATCCTTAGGAAGGTGTTTCAGTCAACACATGCGGCAAATGCATGGAAATTGAGTCCGAATTAGGAAGGGTCAGGTATCTCAAAGTTCACGATCAGGTATCTCAAAGTTCATTACTTATTTATTCATTTAAATTTTACTAACCATTTTAGATGATATGAAAAAAGCTAGCAACAACCAAATGATGATATTAGACCAAAAAGACACGCAGAATACTTAACTATTCTCGATTTATGTTATAACAATTCTGATGGGAAGGGTTAAGTAGTCATAATCTAAAAGATTACCCCTGAGTGTCGTGTGTATTTCCTTTTTCAGGGAAAGGACCATAGAGGAGAGTTGATCCACTGTTCAAGTTTTCATACTTCAAAGCTCAAACACTCGGGAACTATGCATATGGAAGAAGTACATCACAAAGCATAGCTCAATGGCCAAAGAAAAAACCTTAAAGAAAATTTAAAATTTTCAAGCTCAAAGATTGAATGGGAATTGAGGAACTGAAGAATAAACATGAAATTGAAGGTTCAATGGAAATTGAAGTTCAACAAAAAACTCCCACCATCTATTAGGTTAAGGCTACAAATATCAAGACCCCAAAATCCCATCTTTAGGACTGTGATGCACCTAGTCTCTAAGACTAGGTAACCCTAACACATGCTGAGATTTAGCATAAATAAACAACATAGCTATTAATTTAAACTGATAAATGATATAGTAAAGCTGAAACTGATCATTAGTCATACATCCCCAAAATCGGTAGTACGGAGTCATATGGTCTACTGAGAGTAATCTAGGAGTCTCAAATACAACACTGTTTTGGAATGAAAATAAACAACAGTAAAGGTAATATTAGAAGGTGACTACGAGGCCTACGAGTAGAATGGTAGGTATACCTTGAAGTCTCCTCATCAACTCAATAACAACTAGCTAACGCCCGGCACACTCCGAGGTACCTGGATCTGCACAAAAGTGTGTAGAACCGTAGTATGAGTACATCACAACAGTACACAGTAAGTATCAAGTCTAACATCGGTGGATTAGTGACGAGGTACAAGTCAATACACTCACTAGACATGAAAACCTATACAGAATATTAATATAAAGCTAACAATGAAAAGTAAAAGCAATAAATGGCAAAAAGAGAAAACATGTGATAAACAACAAAATAATCAAAATACGCATAAAATACAAGTGAAATAAATTAAGAAAAACTATAACAGTTTAAATCATCAAGTCGTTCCAACACAGAATTTACAACAAGAATCGCCCAGAGGTACCACACCTAATAATCACAATTCACAAGTTACCATTCACAAAGCTTCCTTATGACGCCGCGTAAGCCTTACATTAATTTTTAAAATAGTTTTCCCGACATAGCTTCACGCGCTTTAGCCCCCTTATCTTGTTGTGTGTGCTTCAAAAGAAGTGATTCCCCTTACTAGAAAAATGCGCATAATTCTCCCTTATCTCACCACATGCACATCAACAATACCACCCTTATGCTACCATATGTGCATCTCATCAGACCGCAATATCAACTCGCACCACACGTGCCCATATGCCACAACATTGCCAAAACTACAATACCAATATCACAACAATACATAGCCCACGGCCAACAACAATGTGTACAAGAATTTCAACAAAAACACAATAAAACTGTAAAATAATTCAACAATGAAAGATATTCCATGTAACAACAACTTCAACTAAAGGCATGTTAATAGCCTAAGAGTCTAAAACGGTCAATTTCCACATATACTCCCGTGTACACATGTTACACCCCATATTTTCGTACGCGAAAGTACGCCATAAATAAACTGATGGAAGCTCGAAAATGAGATGTTACATCCCGCATTTACATACGTTAAAGTTTCATCGTAAACCGACGTAATTTCGGGAATGCGATTATTTTGAGATCATAAGCATTATGCTATTTCAAAACAAGTGATAATTAAATTTATGAAGGTGAGAGGGTAAGCGAATCGAAGAAAATGAATTTTTATCGAAGTTTGACATTTTGGGATAAAATACGGCCCGAGCTGAAATACCCGGTATTTATGGACTAGTGCCATACAAGGTACCACATGACCATAATAGTGAGGTGTACAAAGTGTGTTAAAAGCGAGTAGTATTTTAAATAATTTAAGATAATTTCTAATTATGTAGATAATCGGGTAATTATTGGTTTTAGTGGGAGATTAACAATTAATTAAGATGTTGGTGGTTAATTGGTTGGGAATGGATGAGCATTAGCGTGGAAGCCAACAAGTCACAAAATATGACTCTTAAATCATTCTTCAAAGTGGCGAAATTTGTGAGATTATGTGGCTTAATCATACTAAGTATGGGGCCCACTCCCACTTATATAAAAAGCCCCTCAAAACTATAAAATTGAGGCTTATGACTACATGTAGTAACGGATGGAATTCAAGACTTCTTTAATTCAGAAAAATGAAAACATTTACATCTTTAAAGTAACGGATAACTTCAGCAAGAAAAGTTATTCATCATTGTGATCAAATTCATTAAGAGAAATGGATTAACAATTTAGCAAGGTAATGATCTTAAGCACAAATTTCATACGAAGTTATACTGCGTAATAGCAACGGGATTTGCAAATTCTAAGGGAGCACGGCACAATCTTTATCAAGAAAATCACACGAATTTTTTCCCTGCTTCGGTCCGCCGTTACATGTTGTCACAATTGATGCGTGTTAATGGGATTCAAGAGAATCGGCTCATGTATGTTAAGGCTAATTCATTCCTTCATTTTGGCATGATCTCGTAACTACATGTTTTTGATAACGAGGCATAAAGAGAAGTTCATACTCCCAAATTTATATACATTATCCTAGTCACATAAGTTACAGTATCCTCCCTTATCGGGACTTTATATTCAATTGAGTATTGTCTTCTTCCAGTCAAGAGAGCATGAGGTCTATATATATACAGTATTATAGTATTTTCACCACCATTGAGCTATAATCGGTGGGCAGGCCCCTATTGGGCAACCTCTGATCAAATGGTAAGTTATATACCGAGCCTACTGCGGCCGAGCGCCTATGAGCGAGCCCAGCATGGCCGAGATACAGAGCCTAGTATGGCCGAGCGCCTATGTGAGAGCCTACTATGGCGAAGCAGTTACACGTTCCGAGCTTTATAGGGTCGGACATCTATTTTATTTACTATATTAAGAGAGTTGAGTTAGTATCAGCAAGTAAGTATATCTCCAGATCATCTTTGACCCCCAGTTACTTTCAGTTATTATATTATCAGTTCAGTTTCAGCTTTGAATTATTTTATTGCCTTGCATACTCGGTACGTTATTTCGTACTAACATCCTTTTTTCTGGGGATGCTGCATTTCATGCATGCAAGTTCAGACAGATAGATGGGTAGACCTCCTCAGTAGGTGTTGCCCGAGTTTAGCTTTATCGGTAAGCTTTACGTCCTTCGGAGTTGCCGGGTCTAGAGTTTTGTGTACATCTTGTGTGTGTGTGTGTGTGTGTGTGTGTGTGTGTGTGTATATATATAGGTTATGAGTAAATCGAGGCCCTATTCTGATCACAGTACATCCATCAGTAGAGGCTTGTAGACATATCTTGTCAGTCAGTGTAGTATGTCGGGCTTGTAGGCCTTGTATGTATATTTTTTTGGTTTGTCAGCTATAGTAGTTATGACGGACTTGTCGGCCCAACTTTATATTGATGTTTAGTCAGCATTAGCTTCCGTTCAGTTTTATATTTTACTTCGCAAATTGTCTTGCAATGTGGCCACGCCCAGAGTATGACATTATATGTTCAGAGTCCCTTAGTCGCAAGTTGGTACGCAAGGATAAGTGAGGTACCGGGTGCCGGTCGCATCCCACGGGTTCAGGACATGACAAAAGTGGTATCAGAGCAGTTCTGTCCTAGATACAAGTTGCAACAAGTAAAAGAAGCAAGGTGAAGAAGGGAACGAGGTACCCAGTTAGGGAAGATGATCATTATCTATAATTCAGGAAAATAGATATAAGAATTTCGAGTTAACTTCGATAGTAATAAGAGGTATGTACAATTGGCCACACCGATCCCAGTTATGCCCTATGAGAGCTAGTAGATATGGTTTAAGATAGGACGGGATATCAGGATCCGGCTGGGATTAGAGTAACCCAAAATGGTAAATGGATTGGTTGTGTTAGTTGACATTTCCAAAGGATATTACAAAGGTGCTAATAGATCTCCTTGTGAGACACCTAGATGGTGCATTCTAGAATAGTATAACTAGATATAAAAAAATTGGGTGTTCAAAACTTTTTTTGATTTGCAAAGATAGGAACTTGAAGCCTTGAAGGGATAAATATTACCTTAGTATGGCTCCCGTCCTGTTACAACCCATGTTTTCGTACGTACGAGTCGTCATAAGTCAATTGATGTAAGCTCAGAAATGAAATCATATTTGAAAAGTTTGCAAAGTAATTTAATCATATTACCTCGGAGGTTACAAATATTGAAGATCATTAACAACAAGTACAAAGATGGTTGGAAGTTTCAGAAGCTAAAGGAATTGAAAACAAATAATGTTTCGTCGAAAGTCGACAAATTGGGAATGTTATAACATGTACTTTTGGAGTGAGACCAGGGTGTTTAAATTGATAAGTAGGTTATGTTATGAGTTATGTTAGTCGTATGATAGTCGTGTGTTATGTTTTGAAGTCAAGCGAGTGGTGGAACAAAAGTCGATGAAAGTCATCACAAGTTACGTTCATAAGTTTTACAGAAACTTTGGGTCAAATGTAACTGTCATTTTCTCCCAATATACTTAGATTTATGGGGTGTTCCACACATCAAATTACATATCTATGAGTCTAT
>AWOL01S0058073.1:0-15401 GCA_000715115.1 Nicotiana otophora | reverse complement strand
AAATTGGAAAGTCTCTCTCACACTCAATCGAGAACGTGTATTATGTTAATGGTCTGAAGTACATTCTCTTGAGTGTTTCTCAAATTTGTGATAAGGGAAACAAAGTGGAGTTTTTGTCAAAAATATGCACAGTTACTAATCTGGTAACTGGTGAAGTGGTACTTGTGGCCAAAAGATACAAGAACATCTACGTTGCTGATTTTGAGTCCCTACAAAGTGGTGACATGAGCTGCCTGAAAGCTGTTGATGATGATGCCGAGTTGTGGCACAGAAGGCTGGGACATGCAAGCTTCTCTCTTCTGAACAAGCTGATACAGAAGGACCTGGTTCATGGCTTGCCAAATTCAAAGTTCAAAGAGCACAAAGTATGCGATGCTTGTGCTAGAAGGAAGCATGTGAAATCTTCATTCAAGCCAAAGAAGGATGTTAGCACATCAAAGCCACTTGAACTACTTCATATGGATCTATGTGGCCCTATGAGAGTTCCAAGCATAGGAGGAAAAATATACATTTTTGTGATAGTGAATGACTACTCAAGATTCACTTGGACGTTGTTTCTCAGAACAAAGGATGAGACCTTCGAAGTATTTGTAGCCTTTGTGAAGAAAATTCAAGTGAAGATGGAATCAAAAGTGGCTTGCATTAGATTCGATCATGGAACAGAATTTGACAACGCCAAGTTTGATGAATTCTGCAGTGTAAATGGCATCACCCACAACTTCTCAGCTCCAAGAACTCGACAACAAAATGGAGTTGTAGAAAGGAAGAACAGAACCCTTGAAGATATGGCCAGAACAATGCTTATTGACAGTGGGATAGCCAAACACTTCTGGGCAGAAGCCATAAATACTGCCTGCTACTTGGTGAACAGGTGCATGATCAGATCCTTCTTGAACAAAACTTCCTATGAGCTGATAAATGGAAGAAAGCCCAAGCTAAATCACTTAAGAACGTTCGGGTGCAAGTGCTATGTTCTCAACCATGGAAAGGATCAGCTTGGAAAATTTGATGCCAAAAACGATAAAGGAATTTTTCTGGGTATTCTTCTCAAAGAAAAGCTTACGAAGTTTACAATAAAATGACTCAGTGTGTGGAAGAAAGTGTTCATGTAATATTTAATGAGTCCCCTTCATCTGGTGAGAAGAGAAACAAGGATGATCAAGACAGTGAGCCACTGCTAGTTCCAGGAGAAATCATTGATATGGCAAATGGAAAGGCAGATATGATGAGTCAAGTGAAGGAGACAAATGAAGGCAATGCAACCTCCTCTACTCCAACTCAAGAGGAACCAGGTACCCAAATCACAACCACTGAAGCTGAAGAAAGAGTGGCTGATGCAGTTCAAAGTACTCCACAGGTAGTAGAAAGAAGAATGCAAGGGAACCAGTCAGGATTACCTAGTTCCTCCACTAATGATATTTAAGTGCCAAACTGGAAACACAAAAGCTCTCATCCTCTCGATAATAAAATCACCCCCCTTGATTCTGGAGTCCAAACTAGATAAAAAGCAAGAAATTCACTTGCCTTCTCAGCCTTCCTCTCCCAAATAGAACCCAAAAATATTAAGAAAGCCTTGAAGGATGCAGACTAGATCACAACTATGCAAGAAGAGCTGCATCAAATTGAAAGGAACAAAGTATGGAACCTGGTACCTAGACCCTCAGATAGAACCATCATAGAGACCAGGTGGGTGTTCAGAAATAAGCTTGATGAGCATGGAAACACTACAAGGAACAAGGCAAGGCTAGTTGTTCAAGGCTACAATCAGGAGGAAGGGATTGATTATGACGAGACATTCGCTCCAGTTGCTCGTATGGAAGCCATCGGAATTCTCATTACCTTTGCATCACATATGGAATTCACCTTGTTCCAAATGGATGTCAAAAGTGCATTTTTGAATGATTTTCTCAAGGAAGAAGTCTATGTTAAGCAACCTCCAGGTTTTGAATGTCATGAACATCCTGAATATGTGTTCAATTGGACAAGGCACTGTATGGTTTGAAGCAGGCTCCTCGAGCTTGGTATGAAAGATTGTCAAAGTTTCTCTTAGAAAATGGCTTTACAAGAGGAAAAATTGACAACACTCTGTTTCTGAAGAAACGAGGAAGGAACCTGTTCATTATTCAGGTATACGTTGATGATATTATCTTTGGGACAACAACTAACTCACTTTGTAAGGAATTTGCAAAACTCATGGGAAGTGAGCTTGAGATGAGCATGATGGGGGAGCTGAACTTTTTCTTGGGTCTTCAAGTGAATCAGTCCACGAAGGGAACCTGTATCAGTCAACAGAAATACATCAATGAGCTTTTGAAGAGGTTCGATATAGAAGCATCAAAAGTGATCGACACTCCCATTGCCACTCGACTGGACTTGGATGAATCTGGCTCTTCTGTAAATCAAACAATGTATCGAGGCATTATTGGATCTCTCCTCTATCTCACTGCCAGTAGACCAGATATTGTATTCAGTGTGGGGCTATGTGCAAGGTTCCAGTCAAACCCCAAGGAATCTCACATAAAGGCTGCCAAAAGGATTCTGAGATATCTTAAGGGAACACAGGACCTGGTGCTGTATTACCCTTTAGGTGACAATTTTAATCTTATTGGGTACGCTGATGCAGATTATGCAGGTTATCTGGTGGACAAGAAAAACACATCCGGAATGGCTCACTTCCTAGGATCCTGTCTGATTTCATGGGGCACAAGGAAGCCAAACTCTATAGCTCTCTCAACAGCTGAAGTAGAATATGTTGCTGCAGCTCTTGCTGTGCCCAGCTCTTGTGGATCAAACACCAATTGGAGGATTTTAGAGTATACACTGACTGTGTACCTCTTCTATGTGACAACACTAGTGCACTCAACTGGCAAGGAACCCGGTCCAGCACAAGAGAACCAAGCACATTGATGTGAGACATCATTTTCTCAGAGACAATGTGGAGAAGGGGCTTATTTGCATGAAGTTCTGTAGTACAGAAGACCAAATTGTAGACATCTTCACCAAAGCTCTGAGCAACGTCATTTTGAGAAAATCAGGATGGCACTGGGGTTAATCAAGCCTAATTGAGAACCCGATTCCCTTCCATATGGCTATGAAAGTTACATTCAGGTAAATCTAGCTAAAGTATTTTTCGGCCAAGCCTAACTCACCTCTATACCGTTGCAGGTAGACACGCATGATGATTATAGAAGCTGAAGAAACAATGCATGAGCGGTAAAAGAGAGTTGAAAAATCTTTTCCGAAAAAACGGTCAAGAACCTGCTTCTTGTACCACAGGTTAGTAGTCTTGTGTTTTTTTCATGTATATCTCAAAAGAAACAAAATTAACTGCCACGTCATCCACCTTGCAGACCCTGTATATCACGTCTTTTCTTTCAAATCTTTTCACTTCCCTCTGCAATGTTGCATCTTCCCACAAACCTACAGCCATTTCAGAACCCGTTTATCTTCCCTCATAATTATCATTTCCCTCCTTAAAACCTTTACACCTCCTAACCTTAAGCGTTCATCCTTCTCTCTTTCCACTCTTCCAGAACCTTCCACCCAACTATCTACCATGGCTGAAGAGCAAGCAAACCTACCCACCTCTGAAGAGAAAATCCTTGACTCATCCGTCATGTTAGAAACACCACCAAACGTCCCCTCTTCCACCATTGCTGACCCAGAAACACCCAAACCTGATTCCCTTTCACCCCTATATCTCTCATCACTCCCTCTATCGATACTCCTTCCTTAAGTGTTGAGGACTCAGAAGCACCAAAAATAGATAGTCTTTCTTCTCTGTTGCCTTATACTCTCAAAGAACAGAATAAGGATGAAGAAAAGGGTGAAACTCAACAAGGAAAAGGGGTGTCAGAGAAAGATACTGATCAGTGTGCTAGTCCTCTGGTTACTGTTGCTGCTATGGAACCACAGGAAAAGGAGGCCATCAAAAACTTGTTGGCCATTGCTGCCGAGAGACTGGTGAATGAGGTAACTTCTTCCATGCCTGAGTCTCAGGGGGAAGGGACTCTGCTCTTAGGAGAAGAAGGAATAATGGTGCTCTTCGGATCTTCGGCACCTGAAGAAGCTACTAGGAACCCTGCTGATGAACCTGATCCCCTCCCTGAGGAAACATGTCAGGAATCATCTTCCCAGGTCAGCTTCGATCCTTCTCCATCTCTTCACTTTGATGTTGAACCGTTAGAGTCCATCCCCCCCGTTGTGAGATCTAGTGATGAGGATGAACATGATGATGTGATTCTCAGTGCACGCTTTAAGATTAGAAAGCTTGTGGTCACTCCCGATCCCCCTCCTAAGTGACCTACCAGAAGGTTGCAACAGAAGGAGGCTTTTGAGTCTGCCTTGAAGAAAAGCAAAAGGAGTAGCAAGAAAAAGAAGAGTAGGCTGGTGAAGGATGAGGAAATTATGTGTGACAAAAGTATACCTGTAGTGGAAGTGGATGAGGATGCTCAAGAGGAACCAAATTCCCTAGTTAAGAGATCTCAGAAAAAGAAACAATCTGTTGAGAGTGCTTCAAAGAAAGCTGTTGAAACATCAATTAAAAAGTCTGTGAAAGGTAGTATCAAGTCTAAGCAAGTTATGGAGGAACAATTAGTGTTTGATGATGATATTCTGGTGAAATCAAGTAGCAAGGGTAAGTCCATTGTGAAGTCTGGTAAAAGGAAATGCTGAGTTCAGGCAACAAGTGGAGAATCTGCGAGAGAAACTGCTCGCAGAGCAGATGTCCGCAAATGCTCGGATTAACCTTGTTCTCAACACTCTTGTGGACTACTCCAAGCCTTCTTCCTCTAGTGTTCCCTAGGAATACCTTCCAGTGACCAGTGCCAGTGACCAGTGTCAAGTTTCTCTCTTTTGTTTTGATGACTTGTGGTAGTTGTTTGTTTTTTTTTCTGATGTGGATGGATTTCACCTGAACTGCTCCCGCTTTCAACAGTCCAAACTTGCCTCTGCTTTCTTAGCAGAGGCTTATGTCGTATAAATCAATGAAGACTCTCTTTTTGCTGTTAAATGCTTGTGTTTTTCTGCTTCTCTTTTCTATCATATTGTGGGCACACATATGGCATGAGTTAGCTGGGCTAAACTTCTTTATGCTGATTACTTGCTTGTGTATTTTTAATGATGCCAAAAGGGTGAAGATAAATTGAAGCAGGGGTATCTGAGTAAGGGGGAAACATAAAGTCAGGGGGAACTTATGAAGTTCCTGGTACTTTATCTGGTTTATTGTGTTCTACAAATGGTTTTCATTTTTAAGTTTGTCATCATCAAAAAGTGAGAAATTGATGGGTTTAAAGTATCTTAGATTTATGTTTTGATGATCTAACAAACTTATTGTTAAGAACCAGATAAAAGACCTAATGTACACTTGGTATATATCTCTATCAACGGACTCAAGCTAATGTGTGCTGTATGACTTCAGACAGAAAAGAATCAACTCAGGGACCTGATCCCTTTGAGTTTCCCTAAAAGCAGTACGAAATCAACTCTACAGTTGGAGAGTGATTGCCTGCACTGTACATGCTACAGTACAGAAACAGTGCAGCAGTCACTTCCCATTGGGAAGGGCTTTTTACTAACTAAGTGTTTACATCATCCAAGTGATGCCATCCAAAGGATATTAACAAGAAGTCTTACAATAAAACATCACTTGAACACTTGTGAAATAATTCAAGCACTCATGATCTGATAATCAAGCATTGAAGTCACAAGTGTATCAAAAACAAAGTACAATACTACTACGGACCAGTTCCTACAACAAGTCTTTTGTATGTCCTTAGTTGAGTTGTATCTTTTTATTAGTTTTTCATTGTAATTCCTACTTTGCTTATTTAGAAGCTTTAACTAGGAACCTCCAAAAACCATAAACCCTTAAAGTTTGTATCGTAACTAGAGTTAGTCATGAGTTGAAGTCTTTGTAATAGGTGTATTACAAAGTGGCTTGTAATAGGTGTATTACAAGTTAGTGGGGGATTAAGAGTTTAATTCCTAGGTTACAATAGGTTGTAATCTAAAGATTGCTCAAGTAGTGAATTTGAAATCCTACAAGTGTAGGTCGCGATTTTTTATCCCCTTGAGCAGGGAGTTTTCCACGTAAAATTTTTCGTGTTATTTACTTACTGGTTCATTAGCTATTTCTGTGGGAACTGGTATAGGACCAGGCCTCTATACAGTTTGGTGGACTCATACATTCTATCAAATTGTTAAATAGTTAATAAAATTTGGTCCATTAAGTTCTTGAAGTAAAAAGATGCACGTATATTCCACACCTAGTTTGTAAAAGATGCACCAAAACAAAATTTATTATTTATTACGTATGAGTTTGTGATAATTAAAACAAGATGCACGTGATATACGCATACCTTTAGATAAGTTATATTTAACTTTTTTGTCTTTCTCACACTAATTAGTAAATGAATTATCTCCATCAATTACTTTGATTTCCATTTCTATTTGTTCGTTCAAATCCATTAAACTTAATTTAGTAGTAGCATTGTGCACATATTACCCTAACAATACTGTTGGATGGAAAAGATGCACATGACTTGCACAAGACTCTTTTGGTAACCTTTTTAAGGATTCAATCTCATATTTACTTATTTGTTCATTTATGTGATGAAAACATCTTAACACTCTAATATATGCATACAAATTCTTTTTATATAATATTTGAAATGTAACTTATTTTCCTTTGAAATGGATTACCATAAAAGTCATGGAGGATGAGTTAATGTAGGTTTTAATTTTTTCTCCTTCGATATAATCTAAATAGTTATTGGAGGAAGAACATGAACAAGTTTAAAAAGTGGTATCGCCAAAGACCTCTAACTGACAAGAATCATGCTTGACACTACCCGCATCCTTTACCATTTGGCCTTGATAAGTTCCAAGGCCCGTACCATTATCAAACACCTCAATCTTGCCTTTAACATTAATGCTTTCCAACAACTATTTGATAGATATTGGGCAGTCTCTTGATCGTACAAGGGAAGTCTTCAGGTTGGACAAGTGACTCGCCATCATATATGCTTTTAGTTTTTATTTCCTAGCATAGTTTTTGCTACTATCTTTCTAACATGGGTGCTAGCGCCAACTGTGAGAATCAAAGGTGCCTCAGTAGATAATGTAGCATTGTCTGGACCATGGTGCTCAATAGAGGTGATCACGAGAATACCCTTCTGCATCAGTAGCAATACTATTATCATAAAGAGTTTGAGAAGGTTCACCAATGGAGAGATAGAGAGAGTGCACGTCCACACCATTATCTATTACAGTCAATATGGCATCATCTGGACAACTAAAGTTTGAACACACCTTATACATGGCAATGTGGGCAAGAGGGCCCAAGCTAACTACTGTGCCATTGGCATTTTCAATCATAATTGCATCATCAACAAAGTTATCAGCAGTTATACATGTCATGGCCTTCCTCATCAAATGGATCGGAAGAGTTACTCTAGCTAGCATTGCTATAACAAAAATGTGGAACCTCCTATAATTTTCTGGGCAGGAGACTAAATATTGAATTTGATAAGTTATGTGTCTTTTATTTTGATGATTTAACAAACATCATATGAGCACCAAATAGGGAACCTGATACAACTAGCATCCTTCGCGTTTAGAATAACAAGTCAAATATCTGGCACAAGTTTCAATAAAATCAGTTAAGGAAATAGTAGAGAAAACAGATAGATATCAGTTCCTCCGGTCACGGTACAAGTTAACTCTTACAGTTGCTAAAGTTGATGCATTACACAAGCAACAATACAACAACACTATTGAAGCATGCCGTGGACCGGACACTTCCTTGCATCATCCTTGATGACCTCACTTATATATTACCAACATGAGTCAAGGGATTACACACACTTGCAAACCCTAAAATATCTTTTACTCTGAAGTGTACAACCGCTTTCATTCTCTCAAAGGCATTAAAGAACTAAACAACATAACGAAGGAACATATCCTAGCATTGATTACATCGTGTGTCCTTAGTACTGTTGTGTCTTTGTTTATGTTATTCACGTGTAACTCCTGCTCAGTTTATTTAGAAGCATCTCGTAGGATACTTTGTGTGAGCACCTAATTTTTGACTATATTTGAATTTTTATCACCTTCTACTATGTAAATATTTTTTAGAAATTTAGTTTTTTTTTACCTTTGTTATATTTTTTTATATAGGGTAAAAATTAAAAATAATTTAAAAGGTCAATTATTACTATTAGTATTATTTTTATTTTTTAAAATAAAATAAATTAAAAAATCAAAATAATTAAAAACTTCGGATGGAAATAAAATAATAGAAAAATTAAAAATATGGAATTAAAAAATAAAAGTAGCTGAAAATTATTTAATAAAAAAGTAAAAGAAAGTGAAAAATTAAAAAAAATAAAAGTAAAAGAATGTGAAAATTTTAAAAATAAAAAGAAAAAGAAAGTTGGAATTAAAAAAAGAACAGTAAAAGAAAGTGAAAATTAAAAAAAAGAAGAGTAAAATAAGTGGAAAATAAAAAAAAGAAAAGTAAATAAAAAGTGGGAAATTAAAAAAATAAAAGTAAAAGAAAGTGGGGAATTTTTTATTTTATTTGTTAAAAAATAATAATAAAATAATCTGAAAAATGCCGAATTATTTTTCTATAAATAGAAGTGAAACATGAGAGAAAAAGGGGGAGAAAAGAGAAGAAAAAAAGAGAGGAGGAAATTGAGAGAATGTTTTCTTCTTCTACACTGAGTTTCTACTAGCGTAATTCTTTTTTCCTCTTTATTTCAAAACATCTAGCCAAAAAGGAGCAGCAAAACCAACTGCGAAATAGCTCGAATATAGCTTCAAAATCAGTCCAAAATCAGTTCCGAGACCATCGTTAAAGTGAGATGATGTTTGAGTTCGCCGGTTCGAGGTTCCGGCGATGTCGCCTTTAGAAGCCTCCGATCTTGGTTCAGATCTCTAGCAGAAGTATTAAGTCGAACCTCTTTATTGTACTTGGATTTGAGAGCTCCCATTTTAAATGAAAATTACGGTTGATTGAGGTCTGTTCTTGCCTCTTTCGATTTATATTTTTTGGTCGATCTTTTCATTATGTTTGTTCATGAATTTCTGTTTATGTGTTTGCATGTTGTATTTGTTGAAAAAATTTTATTGGTTCATATCCTGATTTGCAATGAGTTTTGATTGTTTTACTGATTAAATTTTAGAGTTTATATTTGGTTAATTAGTTATAAATTAGGCCATGTGATTTGTTTGTAAATGTGTCTTGGGCCGTGAAGATGTGGCAATTACTTGGGATTGGTTGACATATGATAGTTTTGTTTTAGACTATAATTAAAGAGACTAATTTGGGCCTCAATAAGATGAACTTAAAACAACCCAGTATAACAATTCTAACCCTTTTTTCTTAAATAATCGAATAAGCTAGCCCGCCTTTCCATAACTAATTTACTATATTTTTCATCAATAATTCCATAATTCATGGACTTTCCCAATAATCTAAAATCTTAGAAAAATAATCATCTCATAAAACATTCGTAGAATACTTAGGCGGGCTTTTAATTTACTATCGTGATTGTGTACACGTTCGCGTGACATAATTATGATTCCCAAAATAAATCAAGGTACGCGTTCGCGCGATTTTGGCCAAACAATCCTTAAGAATAATAAAGCGTGATTAATCGTGTACACGTACGCGTGACATGATTTTAGCGCCCCAAATAAAATGGATTCACGCACACGTGATCCGTTTCAAAGATAAATCCATAACGCCATAATTTAAAAGCGGTAAAAGACAAAACGCACATAGGTTCTTAAACACGTAATTAATAATTAAGCTAGGTATGATTGAAGCGACCGTGTTAAAATCACGGAATCCGGGAATACCTAGCACCTTCTCCCGGGTTAACAGAATTCCTTACCTTGTCTTCTGAGTTCGCAGACAATAAATAAGAGTCAATTTCCTCGATTTGGGATTTTAAAATAAACTGGTGACTTAGGACATCATAACAAATATTTCAAGTGGCGACTCTAATTAAATAATCCCATTTCGAATAATGTCACTTTAATTAGAAAAACTCCCCTATCCCCTCGGAAAAAAGAAGGTGTGACACTTTTTAAACCATAAACTGTGTGTTTGTGTTGACTAGAGTTAGTCAAGTGGTTAGCTTTGTAATAGAGTTATTACAAAGAGGCTTGCAATATAGTTACTATCAGTGTTTTAAAAGGCATTTTTGGGACTCGCCCGAGGCACGCCTCTGGGCGGGAGTCTTGCAAAACGCCATGTGGCTCATGTATGGGGCTTAGTTCTGTGAGGCTTACGCCCCAAGAGCCCGACCGTGCGCCTTAAACACGCCTAACGCCCACCGCTCGAGGCTCGCCTAACAGTTCTAACGCAAATCACGTGTCGAATTTCCTAATTAATATCGTTGACCTTCAAAATTCTTTAACAAATTAATGATAAAAGTTCTATTCATCGATAGAAATATAAAGATTGAGCATAACTCTAATAATGAGACATAGTATTGCGAATTTATATCTTCACTTGTTATTGGTCGTGTCTTAGTTCATTTGTCCCTCCTTGTTATACACTTTTATTAATTTGATATCTTAAACTAATTTGTATTTATTCATGAAGGAATAATATTTTAATTATCGTACTAATAAGATTTTATTAATTATTTACTTTTAGGAAGGTAAAATG
The DNA here is from genome assembly GCA_000715115.1 of Nicotiana otophora. Lineage (NCBI taxonomy): Eukaryota > Viridiplantae > Streptophyta > Magnoliopsida > Solanales > Solanaceae > Nicotiana > Nicotiana otophora. The sequence continues at coordinate 4,717 of AWOL01S0058073.1, read as the reverse complement.
TGAATTTTATCATTTTTTAAGGAAATTACAAATTTTTAATTATTTGAAAGTTAAAGACGTTATATATACATGATNTCGGGGTTCGCCTAACAGTTCTAACGCAAATCACGTTTCGAATTTCCTAATTAATATCGTTGACCTTCAAAATTCTTTAACAAATTAATGATAAAAGTTCTATTCATCGATAGAAATATAAAGATTGAGCATAACTCTAATAATGAGACATAGTATTGCGAATTTATATCTTCACTTGTTATTGGTCGTGTCTTAGTTCATTTGTCCCTCCTTGTTATACACTTTTATTAATTTGATATCTTAAACTAATTTGTATTTATTCATGAAGGAATAATATTTTAATTATCGTACTAATAAGATTTTATTAATTATTTACTTTTAGGAAGGTAAAATGTGAATTTTATCATTTTTTAAGGAAATTACAAATTTTTAATTATTTGAAAGTTAAAGACGTTATATATACATGATTTATATGCATTAATTATACTTAAGAATCATGCTAGATATTCTTTTTCTATGAGTTCCTTTAATTTTTAACTTTTAATTTATAATTTATATTTTTTTTGTATTATTATGTTATTTTATTAATTTATAAATTAAAATTTTTAAAGATCCATGGGGCTTACGCCCCCCTTCTCCCAGGCTTACGCCTCGCCCCATATTAAGTAAAACGCCCCGTCTCACGCCCCCGCATTTTAAAACATTGCTTGTAAGTAGCGTATAATAGATTGTTTGATTAGTTTTTTGTGGGGATGGAGCGCGCGCGCGCGCGCACACACACACACACACATATATATATATAGTTATAGTTATAGTTTTCTTCAATTTTTATGCAATTTTACCTGTTTATAAATATTTACTGTCATTATATTATTTTATAAAATATTAAAAATTAAATACCTATGGGGCTTACGCCCCGTACCTCGGGGCTTGTGCCTCGGGGCTTGCTCCTCGCTAAGGCATATGTAAAATGCCTCGCCTTACGCCCACGCCTTTTAAAACACTGGTTACTATAAGTAGGTGAGTGATTAAGAGTTTAATTCCTAGGTTACAATAGGTTGTAATATAAAGTTGCTCAGTTAGTGAAGTTAAAAGCTTACGAGTGTAGGTCGTGATTTTTAATCCCGCGAGCTGAGAGTTTTCCGCATAAATATCGTTGTGTTATTTACTTGCTGATGTGTTATGTGGGAACTGTTAGAGAACCAGATTATTTATACAGTTTGGTGGACTCTTAGTTTACATCAGAATGCATTCCCAAATGAATGCTTAACTCAAGAATATGACTTAGACTAGCTGCCATAGTAACTATCAAAAAGTTTTCCCAAGTTCCGGACAATTCTTTCTAAGACAAGGTGTTAGAGTTGACAAATGACTGGCTATGGGTAGGGGTGGGCGTTCAGTCGGTTCAGTTCAATTTGAAAAAATTCGGTTCAGTTATTTGATTTTCGGTTTGGTAAAAGTAGTAACCGAAACCGAACTGAAATAAGTTCGGTTCAGTTCGGTTTTCCAATTTCAGTTCGGTTAATTTCGAATCGATTTTCGGTTTGAACATTATCATATTGGGCTCTTTCTATGTAATAATTGGACTGGCGAATTTGTTAGTTTTTTTTGAAATTTCGGACTTCTTGTATTGCTTGAATGTAATAAATCATAAATCTAATTTATTATTTCGGGCTCTTTCTATGTAATAATCTTATTCGTAACATAATAACAAAGAACAGTAGGTCATAGAGATTCAACAGAAAAGGTCACTTTATCTGCGTCTTTTCCGGCGTGAAAATAACAAAATTGCCCGCCAGCTGGTGATCAAACCTAGAGGCAACGTTACGTGGTGGGGGAAGGGAGGCGAACAATGGCGTCGATAGTCGGTCGCCGGTGAGGCTATGAGGTAAAGCGGCAGTGGCCATCTCTCAAGAAATGAGAGCTTGAGTGGATTTACAAAGGGGAGGGGCGGCTGATCCTTATTTCTCTAAAGAATGAGAGATAGAGATAATGTTATTAGGGTTTGTGTTGTAAAAATCTGATACAGCTGTCCAACTAAGATGTCCAATTCATTCACTTAAAATTGGGCCTAATATTATTACCTATGGGTTTAGCCTATATATAGCTTAAAGAATTCATTTGCTAATAATTCGGCTTTTCGGTTAACCGAACCAAATAAATCAATAACCGACGACCGAACTGAATAATTAAAATTTTAAAATTTTAAATTGAAACCGACCGAAAAAATCGAATAATCGAAACCGAAATAAAAATATTTTCGATTCGGTCGATTTCTTCGGTTCTGACCGATATATGCCCACCCCTAACTTTGAGTTGAGTCCAACAATATCAACCGAAAACTTGGGCTTAGCTTAAGAGGTTTAGTCACCAAAAATAGAAATTTGAGTAAGGTTCTACTCCTTTTTATTGATATCTTTCCAAAAAAGATACTCGCCATGTGATCTATGATCCAATAGCAAAATGGGAACACATCAACATCGAAAATCTCGTATTAATCCAAGCTTTAATTACATTTTGCACCAAAAATAATGCACTCCAATAGCGAAGGAAGTTTTGCTTGAATGAGTTGAAACTTGTAAGTTTGTCCATGTTATGAGCAAATTAAGTGGTACTAGCTTCTTACATCTTTGTAAAATCAAAAAATTCGATCTTCATTTTTAGATAATGTATCAAGATTTCAATTTTAAAGAAAAAGTACAAAGTTCATATATAAAGAGTATCCAAAAGTTGGATCCTTTTAATAGAACTAAATTTACGTTGTACGTTGATAGAGCAGATACACTTATATAATAGTAGTATATATTTTCCAAGTTAAGTAGATCAATTTTGTATAAGATCACGTTTGTGCATTTCTTATATGTGTGAGTAAACAAATGCGATAGCAAATAGAAAAGGAAAACCAACTATATTAATTTACTTCAGTTTCTAACAAATTAAAGCAAGATAATATAGGAGGGAAAATAGGAAAAAATGGGGGGTTTTGAACAATTTTTCAATGACCCCCCAAGAAGTAGTTCTTCGTTAAATTACAACCATTCATCAAATGGACGTAGATTAATTGTGGATCCAAACAGAAAGAACATATGAAGAGAGAGAGGAGGGGTAGTTAGTTAGAAACTAAAAACTGAAATTAAAACAGACCATGAAAATCCAAGAATTTCTCGAAGCCTTAAACATATCCGAACATGATCATTATAAATTGGAACAAACATAAACATTACAAGAGAAATCAAGACAGCTAGTTTTTGGTGCCTCCTCCCGTATAAGGAAGAGGTGCCTTTTAGCTTTCTGTCTTCTTCTCCTTTGTTGTCCTTGCACTTGCACTCATCGTAATAATATGGCGATATCAAGTCGGTTACTGTCGTTAGCCCTTCTCTCTTTGTTGGTTTCTTCTGCAATCGGAGAAAAAACTAAAGGTGTTACCTATGATGGTCGTTCAATGATCGTCAATGGTGAAAGGGAGTTGCTCTTTTCTGGTTCCATTCATTATCCTCGTATGCCTCCTGAGGTAACTTGAAAATCAATCAATATGTGTACAGATCACGTTATATTTTGAATCAACAAACTCAAGAATACTATACTGTGATGGAATGTTACAGATGTGGCCAGACATCATAAGAAAAGCTAAGGAAGGAGGTCTGAACCTTATCCAGACTTATGTCTTCTGGAATATTCACGAGCCCGTTCAAGGCCAGGTAATCAACATCAATGTGCACATTATGTTTCAATCTTGATCCTTGTGTCAAAATGGTTAAACTCTACTGTTTACCCTTTGAATTTGCAGTTCAATTTTGAAGGAAACTATGACGTGGTGAAATTCATAAAGACAATTGGTGAACAAGGCTTGTATGTAACCCTCAGGATTGGACCATATATTGAGGCTGAATGGAATCAAGGGTATATACAAATCCATCAATTTTGACCTCTCTATAACTATAGTTGCTAAATTATGCCTTATTGACTACAGAGGATTCCCATACTGGCTAAGGGAGGTTCCAAATATCACATTCCGTTCTTATAACGAACCATTCATCGTACGTATATCACACTTTAATTTAAATAATTATAGACAATTAATTAACGACTCTTAATTTAATTAATTATTTATTTCTTTGTCTCGCAGCACCACATGAAAAAGTACTCAGAGATGGTCATTGATTTGATGAAAAAGGAGAAGTTATTTGCTCCCCAAGGAGGCCCTATCATTATGGCGCAGGTATGTATATCAACATTGGCGAAATCAAGAATTCTAACAAGGAAATTTATCCAGAACTGCAACCTAAAGCAATTTTTGAACAGTATAACCATAACTAATGCGCTGATATAACACAGATCGAAAACGAGTACAACAATGTACAACTAGCTTACAGAGACAATGGCAAGAAATATGTAGAGTGGGCTGCTAACATGGCTACTGGATTATACAATGGTGTCCCTTGGATCATGTGCAAGCAAAAGGATGCTCCTGCCCAAGTGGTACGTTTATCTCTTTTTCAAATAAGTAATATACACAACACTAAAGTAAGGGTTCGAGCTATTGAATCAGCCACTACATCATGAGGTGCGGTCCTTCCTCGGACCCTCAGCTGTCCTTTTTCAAATGAGTAATAGAAAGCGACCAAACAAAATGATTCATTAAAATGTGAAAACCATACAATAATTCTTATCCATTTTACTCAATTTATTTCCACAGATCAAC
>AWOL01S0058071.1:0-13881 GCA_000715115.1 Nicotiana otophora | reverse complement strand
GAACATGGAAAAGAGAATTGATATTAACGTGATATTTTATTATTTTATCATTTCTATTTGTTTATTTTTTGCTTCTCGTTGATCGTTAGGAACATGTTTTAGGCCGACCACACTTGGGTAGGCAAATTTTAGGATTTTTTGTTTCTTTTATTTTATTTTATTTGAGGTGAGAGGTTGTCCCCGTTAGTTGATTATTGTTATCCGGGGTATACCCCGTAGTGAATGTAATTGGAGGCCATGACGGAGATTGTGAAGTGAGAATAGTATATATTTTAATATTTTCCTCTTATTTTATTTTCTTCTCTTTATTTAGGTGGGGGCAATTGCGAGTCTCTCGTGTGTTTATTTTTCTTTCGTATATTTTTTGCCTTAGTTTGAGTATTCTTTAAAGCCAATATGATTATGTACGCAACCGTACTAGTTACGGGACTCGGGGAATGTCTAAAACCTTCTTCCCGAGTCAAATAAACCCCTTTAGAAGTTTTGGTGCAGACTATGTTTTAGAGTCTAATGTGTTTTAAAAGGAAAAATAATATTTTTTAAAACGGTGACTTGACATACCGAAATCAAATGTCAAGTGGCGACTTTGAAAAATCCTTTGAAACACAATATTTTTGTCACTTTCAATTGAAAACCCTTTTGAGCTTTAAAATCATATTTTTATATTTTAAAGAGAGTTAGTGAGGTGAAAAAATAGAGTGTGACAATTGTCACTCAAATATCATTTTGCCTCAAACCCCTACCATAAATATGACATGACATAAAATTTATTGAAAAAAATTCAAAATGCCACATAATATTAAATGGGTCATACCCACTTTAGATCCATTTCTCCTTTAATATGATTTGACCCATAACCTAAATGGGTTTCGACAAAAAACGATTAAATTCCACATTAGTTTAAAATGATTATCCTATACTATAAAAAGTTTGCCTTTTCTATTACATAATTAACATTCATAATTATTATATACTAAAATAATCTATGCTAGAAATTTTTTATTTTATTTGTATGCCCTATCCGAGTCGTTTTATAATTCTACTGAAGCTAAAATACTACAGTATCCAACTCACATAACATATTTATAATTTTTTAATGAAGTTAAAATACTATTGTATCCATCTCGCATAACATATAAATGTATCAAAAGCACACAAGACTAATAAGGCTAATAATAAGAATCTATTTTCACAAACTACCATTTCATTAATTTCAAAATATTGCTTATTGTTGGTACCCAATTTTGCCCGCATATTTATAAAGTATTCCATATACTTTCAAATTATCACTTTTAACTATTACCCAATTTACAGGGGTTATATAAGTATTTTGTTTATAATTATTAAAGCTTTAAAATTGATTTTTCTTGCATTTAAATCATTCAAAAATTCATTAATTATCCTTTCAAATTATTTTGTGATGACTTAATCATCCAAATTTATTATTTTCACCCAAATGTATGTTTTATAACATTTTTCTTCATTTCATTAAATTATATTTGTTGTTTTGAGTTATTTACACAACGTTTTGCAATAATAGCCTATATTCTACACATAATTATATTTACTACATTATTTATGCTAAAATAGCATTTTTATGTTTTTATAATATTAAGCTATTATTTCAAACATTTTATTGCATAAATAATATTTTATTATTTATTAATTACTTTTTTATAAATTATTTTTAATAATTTTCGTGAATTTAAACCATGGCCCAATCTTTGATTTAATTTCAAACCCAATACACTAGCCCAAACCCCAAAACCTAGCCCAACAACCCCAAGCCCAAACCAGACAACCCTCTTAATGAACCCCGTCGGTACCTATTTAAATGACCCGCCTCATTCTCTCTTTCTATCTCAGCCGTTGATCGCAGAAATCAACGACCCACAAACCATCTCACATCTTTAATTAACCCACCCCAAAACCTAATTCCCATTTTCCCTAAGACGCCGCCTCCAGACACTCCCAATTCTTCTTCCCCCTAAGAAACCCTAGCTGCCTCACCTCAAATCATTATCCCATTCCGGCTAGACAATGGAATCTCATTGGGATTCACCTTCCTTATTTGTGTTACCGCATCAGTATCTACGCGATAATGGTGTTACTTAGTACTTGCCTAAACTTAGCAAGTACCATCTCTCATAATCGGGCCCGTTCAACTTCAATCTCTATGATCTGGATAATAACTCATCCATACACACGGAAGAAGGGTTGATTTCTCACACCAACTGACTAATTTTCAAACATTGAACCCTAATTAGGGTTTGAATTCAATTTCTCCCTTTACCGGCTCTATTATTGATTGCATGTGATATTTTTCTTCCTTATTTGTGATTAATCGATTGTTTTCCATGTTTGTTTGTTCAATTTCTAATACTATATAAACCCCCATTTTTTTTTCCCTCTAAGGCTCTACGACTATAACTGTAACGATCCGACCGGTCATTTTGAGTATTTATACTTTGTTCGGTAGTTTACGGGCATGCGTAGCTGTGATGTATTATGACTTATGTAAATCGTCGGTTTTGGTTTTTAGATTATTCAGAATCGATTTGGAAGAGTGAATTTCATGGTTTAAGCTTTAATTTGGAAGAGTTGACCAAGTTTGACTTTTTAGCATTTTTAGCCCGGAATAGAGTTTTGATGGTTCCGTTAGGTCTGGATGGTGATTTCGGACTTGGGCGTATGCCCAGATTTTCATTTGGATATTTCTAGAAGGATTCGGCACTAAACGACCAAAGTTGAAAATTTGAAGGTTTGGAAAGTTCATAAATTTGACCGGGAGTTGGATTTGATGATATCGGATTTCGATTGTGGTTCCGGGAATTTGAATAGCTTCGTTATTTCATTTGGAACTTGTGTGCAAAATTTGGGTTCATTCCGGGTTGATTTATTATATTTCGGCGCGAGTTTTGGAAGTTGAAAGTTCAAAGTTCATCAAGTTTGAATTCAGATGTGATTCGTCATGTCGATATTGTTATGTGTGATTTGAGGCCTCGAGTAGGTCCGTGTTATGTTATGGGACTTGTTGGTATATTTGGACGGGTCCTGAGGGGTTCGAGTGACTTTCGGATGAGGTTCAGACCATTTCGTTGATGTTGCATTTGGCTAAGACTGCTGGTTCTGGTTTGGCCGCATCTGCAAACAATTAGGCGCAGAAGCGAGGTGAGACATGGGCAAGGAATATCGTAGAAGCGGCAACTGGGGCGCATCTGCGGCCCCGCAGAAGCGATGGTCTTGGGCGCAGGGGTGAGCTTGAGCGTAGAAGCTCGCTTGGGTTTGCACCTGCAGTTGCGCAGAAGGGGATGGAGATCCGCAGGTGCGAGTGGTCAGCTGGCTAGTGGAGTCCATAGAAGCAGAGCTTGTGTTGCAGGTGCTAGTGGTCAGCTAGCTCATGTGTCCGCAAAAGCGAAAATGGCTGGGCATAAGCCTTTAAATCGAGGGTTTGGTCGTTTTGTTCATATTTTGAGATGTGGGACTCGGATTGAGGCGATTTATGAGGCAAATTTCATCACAAGGATTGGTTAAGTGTTCTACACTCGGTTTTGATTAAAATTCGTGATTGTATCTTCAGTTTTGGTAATTGGATTATGAGTTTTAAAGAGAAAAATGGGAATTTTAGCCTAAAGCTTCATAGAGTGACTTTTTGAGTTTTGAATGTCGATTCGGGGTCAGATTTGAGTGAAACTAGCATGGTTGGACTCGTAATTGAATGAATTGTCGGATATTATAAATTTCGTCGAGTTTCGAGTCATGGGCCTAGTTTGGGCTTTTGGGTCGATTTTGGTCTTTTGATTAAAGATTCGATCTGTATCGATTGGGTTTGTTTCCTTTGGTGTTAATCGATGTATTTGAATTTCTTTTGGGTAGTTTTGAGCCGTTCAGAGGTCGGGACGCACGAGATGGCAGTTTTCGAGCATCGCTTGGCTTGCTCGGTATTGAAATTGGCTTGTTCGAGGTAAGTAACACTTCTAAACTTAGTGCTGAGGGTATATAACCCTGAATTACGTGTTATGTGTTTGGTGTTGAGGTGACGCACATGCTAGGTGATAGGCGTATGGGCGTGCACCGTGTGAATTGTGACTTCGGTATTTCTGTGGTATTTTGTAGTTACCTTATCTGTGACCATGAAATCTCCACGTACTAGAGCTATTGAGTTGTGATCCACGTTACAAACCATATCTAGGCCACATGTTTATTCTGTTGGGACCCACTGAGGTCATTTCTACTGTTGAGTTATTTGCTTACATTGCAATTTGATACTCAATCATGTTCATTCATTTCATATCATATCTCAGTCTCTGATGCTCTATATATTGACACATCATATCATCATTGTTTGGGGGGCTAGTTTCATGGCATTGTGAGCCCGAGAGACTGGAGAGATTGATGACTAAGTGAGTCCGAGGTCCTGATTGTGAGTGATATTATGGGATCGAGCTGCTCATCGTATTATGTTATATTGATTTATGCCTAGATCTGGCTTATTATGGCGCTTGGGCTGAAGGAGCCCCTTCAGAGTCTGTACACACCCAGTGAGCGCAATTGATTATATTGAGGGATGGGTCTTCCCTGGGCATGGATCTTGCCCGAAGCATTTATATTTGTTGATGGATCTTCCGCGGGCTGGATTGGCCTTATACATTACTGGGTGACTGATTGTCAGTTGATATGTATATATTTGGGATGGATCTTCCTTGGGCTATATTGACCATATACAGTACTGAGTGACTGAGCATGTCGAGTGATTGAGCATGGTGGGTGGAAAGTATGAGACAGTGAGATTGAGTACTCTGAGAGTACGAGTACATAAGTTCATCACTGAGATGCATCGCATTTGACATGCATACTTGAGATACATGCATAGAGATACATTTCTTTCTGCCACTCTGGTTTTGGTGTCATTCATGATTTTACCTGCATATTGACATGTAGGCATATATATGTATTTTTCTCATGCCATTTGATAATGAAACATCTTATTTGTTGTTGAAAGGTTTTTGGGAAAAATCACAGTTTTACCACTTACTCATATATTTGGTGGTTTTGGTTAAAGATTTGGGTTTTCACTGATATACTTGAAAAGTAAGCCTATTTTTATGGAACTATGAACGAGCTGAGCATTTTATCTCTGAGCTACTTCTTTTATTACTTCCATTATGTTGTTATGAACTGTTATTGGCTATTGGTGTTAGACCTCGACCTGTGTTTCAGCTCGTCACTACTTTCAACCTAAGGTTATGTTTTTACTTATTGAGTACATGCGGTCGGTTGTACTCATACTACACTTTTGCACCTTGCGTGCAGATATTGGATGTTGATGTTGTTATGATCGACGAGAGCGGGATTTGAAGACGTACCTGCATTCTGGTTATAGCTGCCTCTTGTTCATGGTAGCTCTAGACTTATGAAAGATATGTTCATGTATATTTCAAACAGATGATGTACTTTATTTCATACCAGCTTTGTAAATTCTAAATCTTAGACGCTCATGATTTATACTACCAGTCCTTGGGAAATTCTTGTATAAAAGCAATTGTATTATCATTTCTTTTCTTATTAAATCTCATTTAATTGGATAAGTATTAATTGGATTACCTGACAGATTGGGTTAGGTACCATCACGACTAGATGAATTTTGGGTCGTGACAATTACCTAGCTACTATTACTGCAACTATTCTCCCACTCTCACTCATTCTATATTATTCTGAGACTTTGATTTTGGCCGGCTGAAAGTCAAGGCCACTAGAATTTGTTCATTAGCCTCCTCTAGTGCAAACACTGCTCGGAGCCCACTTCGAGGCTCTTGTGAACTCTGAAGCACTGGGGATTTTGGGTTTCACCATTCTCCAGTAATCGCAGCTATTCTTGAGATTTTGAGTTTCTCATTCTTTTGTTTACTTTGTTTGCAACTGGTTAGTACTTTATACTCTCGCATTTCTACTTCCTTCTGATTATGTTTATGTTATGTGCACTAGTGTTACTTGGATTTCCTTGAGTTAATGTAATTTCGATATTATGCCACTTCGTGTACAAGCCTGTTTGTCTTAATGCCATCATGTAGTGTCAATAATTTCAACTCTGTTCATGTCCTGATTTTTTTTATGGTTAGCTAAGTTGATTTGTGACATTTTCTTGGTTTGTAATTAAACCCGATTAATGTTTGTTGCACCTTGTTTAGATTTCTTGTACTAAAACTCCCAAGAAACTATGTCATTGCTCAGAATTGCTTCTTTCCTGTTGAATCCATTATGCATAACCTGATGTTTCTCTGCGAATCATGTGACAACACTATCTAAATGCTTAGCCTAATATGCTCTCTCTTGACATTATTAGCCTTAGTGCATGGTCATTACAAGTGTCCAACTTGATTGATTGCTCACCTTCATGTTTAAGTATAACTGGTTGCTTAAGGTCTGTTGCTTATCATGATTCCATGACTTAGAATCTCCTAGGGAACTAATGCATGCCCAAAAGCTATTTGAATTTGTTTTTGCTAAGTCTTTCATGTACAACATGCTACTTCCCTGAAATCAACTTATGATTACATGAATTCTATATGCCAATATTGTTACAATTAAAACTTGTTCCTTTGCTTTGATGTTATGTGCTCACTGACTGCTTGAGTAGCTTCACTTCAGGTATTGTGACTTGTACGTGTGGTCAAAATTAAATTTCGGGAAGTTTGGAGTTGATTTGGAAAGAAAATTCTAATTTCGGAAGCTTTAAGTTGGAAAAATTAACTAATGTTTGACTTTTGAGCACAATACCTCGGAATCGGGACTTGAAGGTTCCAATAGGTTCGTATGATGATTTCGTATGGGCGTAGGTTCGGGTTGTGTATCGAACCACCTGGGAGCATTTCGGTGCCTATTATAGAAGGTTGGCATTTTGGAAGTTTAAAAAGTTCTTAAGTTTATTTGAAATGAATTTTGGTGTTGTCAACGTATGTTTGGGATTCTGATCCTTGGAATAGGCTCCTATTGTGATTTATGACTTGTGCACAAAGTTTGGCATCATTCCGGAATATTTTGATATGGTTTGGATGCGTTCATCGAAGTTTGAAAGTTTAAAGAAGGATTTCGATCGTCGATTCGTGATTTTGATGTTGTTTGGTGTGATTTGAGACCCCGCGTAGGTCTCTGTTATGTTATGGAACTTGTTGGTAAGTTCGGACTAGATCCAGGGGCCTCGGGTGTGTTCCGAACGAGTCATGGATCAAGTTGGAGCTTTGTTGTATTGTTGAAGGGCCTGAGTACTGGTGCACCTGCGAAAAATGGGCCGCAGGTGCGATGTCGCAATATTGGCCAGGCAAGCGCAGGACCGTATCTTGGTTGGGTAGTGCTGGGACCGCACATGCAGTCGTTTTGCCGCAGAAGCGGGACCGCACTTGCAGAGTGGGACAGCGAGGAAGCGGAGGTTGGCCAAAAGACCTGGGCCGCAGAAGCGGGCATAGACGCGCAGGTGCGCGAGCGCAAAAGTGCTTGAGACCCGCAGAAGCAGAAGCGCAAATGCGCTACTTGGGGCGGAGATACGAGGTCTGTTAGTGTCACGACCCAAAATCCACTAAAGGTCGTGATGGCGCCTAACACCGCCGTCAGGCAAGCCAACGGTGATTGATCAACTAAATTACTCATTTTAGTATATTGAAATCATAATTTTCATTAATTAAATAGTATCAAATAGAATTTACAGGGTAAATGATAATATTTACACGAACTACAATAACGAACAACCTGTAAGAACCCCCAAAACCCGGTGTCACAAGTGCATGAGCATCAACTAGTAAATATACTAAAATACAACATCTGTATGGAATACAGATTAGACAGGAGAATATAAATAACTCAAATGGAGACTCTGCAGGCTGCGAATCGTAACATGGAATGTAGCTCGCGGTAAAGTCCCCGGAATAGCCGCGCCTTTGCGCCCAAAAGACCATCAGACATATATGTACCTGCACAGTAAGTGCATCAAGTGTAGCATGAATACGTAAATTAACACGTACCCAGTAAATATCTAGCCTAACACCAGAGAAAAAGTGATGAGGGTCGACATCGACACTTACTAGTGGTCCAATAAGACGGATACAGTAGAAGTAAACATATGTGATCAGAGCAAATAAACGAAATAACAAGTATAAATACATGGTAAAATTCTCCTCTAAGCAATAACTCAAGCTCTCAGCTAGTAGTTACCTCCTCAATCAGAGTATATATATAACGGACCTCACCAGATAGGTCGTCACAGTTCAAATTAGGAAAACTCACAGATATACTGACATCTTGTCAGTTATTACGCACGATTTTATAAGAGTATTTTATAGAAATATCGAGGCATACGGACTGATCCCATCATAATATGTACACTACCGAGGGTCGAATGGCACGAACCATAGATACATCTATTTTATTGCCGAGGCAAACGACCCGCTCCTATGAAAGTGTGATACTTAATCCTGCCGAGGCGATCGGCCCTATCCCATCATAATGTGCGCACTGCCGAGGGTCAAAGGGCACGAACTATAGATGTATCTATTATACTGTCGAGGCGAACGGCCCGATCCCATTAGAATAAGAAGCTTTAACGGATCCTTGACCCTACTCACGAATAGACGTGTGAGTTGTAAAATTTTAAGGGAAACCTTTTGATGAAAATGCACAACGTGGGAGAAATTCATAAGAGGAGTACAATTATTCCGCGGTTAATCATGAAGCCCGTCGAATATCTACAATAGCAAGTCTATCACTCTACACTAGTCTAGTCTCAAGTCTCAATGTAAAATAAAGGAATTGAATAGGCAAGAGACAACTCGAATAGTACAGTTATAGCATGGAAGGAACCTAAGTCTACCCAGATATAACATGAATCTAGCTACGTATGGACTCTCATCACCTCGTTCGTACGTATCCCTCGCAACAAGTAGCACATATCAAATACATCACCTAGGGGTAGTTTCCCCCTCACAGAGTTAGACATGAGACTTACTTCGCTCTGAAGTTCCATAACCGGCTCCAACACCACTCAAACACCTCAAATCGATGCTCGTCTCTCCAAAACTAGTCAAATAAATGTGCAACTCCATAAATATATACTATATTACTCATAATTAATTAATTTATAACAATTCCCAACTACGCTCGAAAAGTCAATAAAGTCAACCTTCAGCTCACGTACCCGGATTTCGAAAATTTTCGAAGATAATCATTACTCATAATATTACGAACTCAAATATATAATTTATTCCTAATTTCATATCCAATTTCGTGGTCAAAATCCAAAAATATCAATTTCTAGGTTTTTCTTCAAAATCTCAAAACTTTTACAAATTTCCATGTTTAAATCCACATATAAACCATGTATTTAATTCACAATGTGTGGGAATTACTTACCTTGACATAGATGATGAAAACCTCCACTTGAAGCTCTCCAAAAATCGCCCAAACCAAGAGAGAATGAAAGAAAATGGGCCAAATCCCATATAAAACCAAGTCTGCCCAGCGCTGCCTCGCATCTCCGGTCCCCTGGTCGCTTCTGCGACAACCGCTTTTGTGGCTTCAATCTCGCACTTGCGAGAACCCAAGCCAGGTCACCTACCGCATCTGCGGTCCCTCCAGTGCTTTTGTGCCCTCGCTTCTGCGACGCTTCGTCCGCAGGTGCGGTTCCGCTTCTGCGGAAACTCAACCGCATCTGCAGTCCCAGTTCACTCTGCGCTCCAATGGTCGCATCTGCGATCACGCAGGTGCGTGAATTTCTTTGCACCTGCGACCTCTGCCCAGTTCATTCCCATCTGCTTCTGCGATTCACTGCTTCACTTCTGCAATGAAGCTTCCGCAGAAGCGGTTGCCCCAGCAACCAGAATTCTCCAACTCTTTCCTTAAGTCCAAAATCTGATCTGTTAACCATTCGAAATTCACCCGAGGCCCCTGAGACCTTGACCAAACATACCAACATGTCCTAAAATATATTGCAAACTTAGTCGAGGCCTCAAATCACGCCAAACAACATCGAAACTATGAATCGACAATCGAAATCCTTCTTTAAACTTTCAAACTTCGATGAACGCGTTCGAACCATACCAAACCATTCCGGAATGATGCCAACCATTGCGTACAAGTCATGAATCACAATACGAACCCATTCCAAGACTTAGAACCCCAAACGGACATCGATAACACCAACTCTTACTTCAAACCAAACTTAGAAAATTCTTAATCATTCAAAATGCCAACCTTCCATAATAAGCGCCAAAATGCTCCCGGGTGATCCGATACTCAACCCGAACATACGCCCAAGTCCGAAAATATCATACGAACCTATTGGATTCTTCAAATCCCAATTCTAAGGTCGTTTACTCAAAAGTAAAACCTTAGTCAATTCTTCCAACTTAAAGCTTCCGAAACTAGAATTTTCTTTCCAAGTCAACTCCGAGCTTCCCTAAATTCAATTCCCACCACACGCACAAGTCATAAAACATAAAGTGAATCTACTCAAGGTCTCAAACCGCCGAACAAAGCACTATATCTCAAAACAATCGGTTGGGTCATTATAGTTAGGTTGAGCTGGAGCCGCACCTGCGATGGAGTTTTCGCAGGTGCGGAGCCGCAAAAGCGGCTAATGGATCGCAGATGCGAAGGTCGCTGGACAGTGAGGTGTTTTTAATCCGAGGCTTAGCCCATTTCTCTCAGATTTTCATTTGGTTGGGCAATTTTTAGAGCTCTTAGAGGGAAGATTTTCATCATCTATGTCAATGTAAGTGATTTCTTCACATTGTGAGTTAAACACATGGGTTATATATGGATTTAAGAATGTGAATTTGTAGAAATTGGGATTTTGGTATAAAACCTAGGAATTTGGTATTTTTAGATTTTGACCACGAAATTGGACATGGAATTGGGAATAGATTATATATTTAAATTCGTAATATTATGGGTAATGTATATCTTCAAAAAAATTTGGAATTCGGGCACGTGGGCCCGAGTGTTGACTTTATTGACTTTCCAAGAGGAGTTGGGAGTTATTATAAATTGTTAAATTGTAAGCATTAAAGTATATTTTGATTGATTTGCACGTTGTTTGACTAGTGTCAGAACGTTTGGCTTGGAGTTGAGTGTTAGAGTGGCGTTGCAGCCGGTTATGGAACTTCAGAATGAGGTAAGTCTCCTGTCTAATTTTGTGAGGGGAAAATTAACCCCTAGATGATGTAATTATTATGTGCTAATAGTTGTGGGTGCTACGTACGTACGTACGAGGTGACGAGAGTCCATACGTAGCTAAAGCATGTTTATGTCCGGGTAGACTTAGGACTTTACCATGTAATATTTGAAATACTAGAATCCATCCTGCTCGCTTAGTTAATTGAAATTATAATTGAATTGATTTAGAAATACATGCATATATGTTAGGCCGAGCCTTATCACCTTGAGTTGTTGACTAGTTAATTGAGAAATGATAAAGGATTATATTCACCTTCTACTCATGTATTGTATTGTAAGCACGTGTCTCATAATTCGATAACTTCCTTCCTTTCTTATGGAGCGGGCCGAACACCTCGACAGTATAATAGATGCATCTACGATTCGTGCCGCTCAACCCTCGATAGTATACATATTATTCTGGATCGGGCCGAACGACTTCGGCAAAATCGTGCGTTATATCGCTAGTAGTCCGAATATTCACGAGATAATCTTTCCATTGATTCCCGACATTTAATATGATATTCCTTATTTATTTGATATTGGCACTTGGCATTTTTCTGAGATGTTAAGGTAGAATACAAGATCGAGAAATTTATACTTTAAAAGAAATATTTGGAAAATTATGTAATTTACAGATTTACGCCACTATCATTGTGCACTTCATATCTGTTATGAATTATTATATTATTTTATTAGACCTCTAGTGAGTGTCGATGTCGACCCCTCGTCACTAGTTCTCTGGGGTTAGGCTAGATACTTACTGGATACGCGTTGATTTATGAACTCATACTGCACTTCTGCACTAAATGTGCAGGATCTGACATGTTCATATAGTGATCATCTATGCGCGTGGGCGCACCACTTGAGGAGACTTTATGTGAGCTGCATTCCAGGCTACGCATCGCAGTCCACTGAGTCTCCATCGTACTATTTACTTGATCCTATCTTATTTTCATTCTGAACATATGTTGTATTATTATTGTACACCTTAGAAAATACTCATGCACTTGTGACACCGGGTCTTGGGGATTATATTAGTTGATTTTATGGTTTCGTACATCATTAACGCCTTTCAATTCTTTTATAAACTATATATGTTGTATGTCCCGTAGATTTAGGAGTGTAAATCTCCTTCCTTATTAACAACTATGATTTTGAAAGTAATAAAATGAGTGATTAAATGGATAAATCACCGTTGGCTTGACCATCACAACCTATAGTGGATTTTGGGTCGTGACAGGGTGAATCTAATATATGTCTAGCCTATTCTCCCTATGTCGACTAGAATAAGTCTCAACCCTCTTCATGTGATGCATGTTTGCCTTATTCATCTGAAAGTCAGCTTCTTCTCATCTTCCATGAATGCTTACCGGTTGGATTTAGAACCTCTGTATGGTGGCTGGTATTTGCCTGAACATTACACATTATAAGTTCTCAAGTTAGTTAGATCATTAGGCTCTCCTATCAATGTTTTCTTGTGAAGTTGTTTCACCCTTTGTTTGTTTTGATTATGGCTCATCTGGGCTTCCATGTCAAGAATCCTATGTCTAAAGTCCTACTGAGATTAGTTTGGAATCATGCCTACTTTGAACTTCTGCTTTTGATGTCCAATAATGTTCAAACATGTCATTGAGAACTTGTTTCTTGTCTATGCCATATGTGCCTGTAAGGGATTTTGTGTAAATTTACTTGTGTGTCTTTGAAATCCTTGCTCTCTGTTAGCTTTAGTGTTAATAGATAAAATTCCTAAGTCTTAAAGATTGTTAGGCTGGCTTAATACCTAGCTGGTCACTTTTGTTGTTATGGCTATTTGGTATTCCATGGGTAAGCAAGGCAGTTGTCTTATGGTTTGGGCCTAACTGTTGGGCTAGTTTGGTACTCAGAATTGAAGCATATTAATAGCCACCTGGAGTGTGGGCTTGTTCATCACCTAAAGTTCCAGTCTTAATTGAAGGCCAAGAAGCAACCTTAGGTATCCTGTATTTGCTGTATTTGGGCATGTAGTCTCCTTATTAAGTCTGTAATTATTTTTATACTATTTTGGGAATGTAATAATCTGTAATAACGAATGATGGGGAAATTAGTGAAAAAGGGGAACGGGTATACTTTATTCTTTCATAAAAGGGTAGAAGACATGTCTATAGGGTCTACATGCTTTATTTGCTATTTTGTTTAGCGTGCTTTATTTATGTATACTAATAGAAATCATGCTTGTAGGAAATCACACACTTCACTTATCTTGTCTAATACCTGTACATTGTTCGAAGCATGTTGGATTGAGTAATTACTGTACCTATTTCCATGTCTACTATTGTGCGCTCTTAGACAACATGTCTATAGGAATCAACGGCTATAACTACTTGTTTAATTATTAGACAACATGCCTATAGGATGTAATAACACATGTTTTGTTAATTCCCATCTAGATGCCTTGTCTATAGGGTTTCAACTAATCAACCAATCAATTACTTTGGCGTTTAGTTGTATTGCTACACTTAGATGACATTCCTATAGGGATAAAGTATTATAAAATCAGTTTCAATTGTCAACCGCTAGAAATCTTTCCTATAGGATTCTATTACTCATCTTAGATAACATATTAATAAGATCAATGTCGTTAATCTTGGGCTTCTGAACAATCTTATCACCTCATTTCACGAACAAGTAGAGATTATG
>AWOL01S0058068.1:0-10953 GCA_000715115.1 Nicotiana otophora | reverse complement strand
ATAGGTTGGTTCAAGCCGGGTGAGGCTCAACTCGGCTATTGGGTACTGACTTGGTTCAGGATGTGTGGGACAAGGTTAAGTTGATTCAGTATCGGCTTCACACAGTGCAATCTAGATTANTAGTGCAGTGAGAGTTAGGCACACGGGTTGAGTTGAGTACAACATTCCACCCTCAAATGGACGGACAGTCCGAGTGAATTATTCATATACTGAAGGATATGCTATGCTCTTGTGTCATGGATTTCGGGAGTTCTTGGGATCAGTTTCAGCCGCTTGCAAAGTTTGCCTACAACAACAGCTACCAATCAAGCATTCAGATGGCTCCATATGAGGCTTTGTATTGGATACGTTGTCGGTCTTCGATAGGTTGGTTCAAGCCGGGTGAGGCTCAACTCGGCTATTGGGTACTGACTTGGTTCAGGATGTGTGGGACAAGGTTAAGTTGATTCAGTATCGGCTTCACACAGTGCAATCTAGATTAAAGAGTTACGCTGATCGAAAGGTTCACGATGTTTCTTACATGGTGGGAGAGAATGTATTACTCAGAGTTTCACTCATGAAGGTTGTTATGAGGTTCGGGAAGAAGGGCAAGTTGAACCCTATGTATATTGGCTTGTTTGACGTATTTTATAGGATTGGGGAGATGGATTATAGGCTTACATTGCCTCTTAGTATATCGATTGTTCATCCCATGTTTCATGTTTCCATGATCCTAAAATATGTCGGCGATCCGTCTCATGCTTTGGACTTCAGTACGGTTCAGTTGGATGGTGATTTGACTTATGATGTGGAGCCGGTGGCCATTTTGGATCAGCAGATTCGAAAGTTGAGGTCAAAGAATATAACTTCAGTAAAGGTGTAGTGGAGAAGTCATCCAGTCGAGAAGGATACTTGGGAGACCGCATGAGGATACAAAGCATATATCCATACCTATTTGAGACTCCACGTATGATTCTAGACCCGTTCGAGGATGAACTTTTGTTTAAGAGGGGAAGGATGTAACGAATCGACCGGTCGTTGTGAGTATTAGAATTGTATTCTCTCATTAATTTCTTATTCTATGCTCACTTGTTGTCATATGACGTGCCGAGGTGGTTGGTTTGGTTCCGGGGATTTTTTGGAATGAATTGGGATACATAGTCCCAAGGTTGGAAGCTTAGGTTGAAAGAGTTGATCGGGTGTTGATTTATGTGTAAATGACTCCTGAATGGTGTTTTGATGATTCTGATAGCTCCGTATGGTGATTTGGGACTTAAAAGAGTGTCAGAATATTGATTTGGAGGTCCGTAGATGATTTTGGCTTGAAATTTTGAAAGTTGGAAAAATGGAAGTTTGGAGAGTTGAATTTGTGGTTGCCAGGCTCGGATTTTTGTTCTAGAAGTTGTAATAGGTCCTTTGTGTGATTTATCACTTTTTTGCAAAATTTGAGGTCAATCGGAGTTGGTTTGATACGTTTCGGCATTAGTTTTGAAAGTTAGAAGGTCATAAGTTCATTAGGCTTGAATTGATGCGTGATTCGTGGTTTTAGTGTTGTTTGATTGGATTTGATTTGACGCTTCGAGCGAGTTCGTATGATGGATAAGGACTTGTTGGTATGTTTGGTTGAGGTCCCAGGGGCCTCGGGTGTGATTCAGACCATGTTCGGCGCATTTCGGAACTTGAAGACTACTGATTTTTGCTGGTGCTGGTATTCTTATATGCGAACGCGAGAGGACGATCGTGACTGCAAAGAGTATTTTGGGAACATGGCGATTTAGCGCTATGCAATCGCGTGACGGTGTTTTCAATCACGTAGCTTGGAAAGGCAGTGAATCGCAAATGCGTGGGTTAAGTTGTGTTCGCGAAGAGGAAAGGAGGAATTGGGGATCCACGCGCTTTGTTCTTCACGATCACCTGAAAGGTTCCGTGATCGCGTAGCTTGTGGAGTTTTTGAGTGGCGTTCGCATGTCTATTTCCGCTTTCGCGGAGAGTTATTTTGGTGGCCTTTAAATTTGTGCTTCGCGATCCGAAGCATTTCCCGCGATAACGAAGAAGGGCACTTGGGTAGAATATATGTTTTAAAAACTAGGGTTAAAGTTATATTTCATAATTTGATTTTGGGAGCTCAGATTGAGGCGATTCTTGGAGGGATTTTCAAGGAATTGATTGGGGTAAGTGATTATAACTAGGATTTGGTTAATATACATGAATATATTATTGTTTTCATCATTTAATTAGTGTTTTGGGTTGAGAAAAATGGTAGAAACTTCATAGGCTTTATTTTAAGTATTTGAAGGTCGAGTTGTGATCAAATTTGAGTAATTTTGGTAGTGTTGGACTCGTGGTTGAATGGATGTTCGCATTTTGTTAATTTTGTCGGATTATGAGATGTGGTCCGGGCAGCATGCCACATCAGGCCAGATTGGCTTATATTTAGTGCTTGGAAAGGATCCGCCCCTGCGGAGTCTGACATGCTAGCAGCGAGCGTAGGTACCGTACAATGCTGAGTGACTGAGTGTGATGAGCGATAATTGAGACACTCAGATTGAGTACTCTGAAAGTGTGAGTACGTTAGGTTTTCATTGTGTTGCATCACATGTCACATGCACATTCACATGTAGCTTTAATGTGCTAAAAGAAGAAGATCGACGGGTGTTTACCAAGTTGATGCTATTACATCTGTGCAAGTGCAGGAGGATGCTATGGCTAAAGTAATATAGAAGCTGACATTGGCTGCAGTACAAAGTGAGCCTCATGCAGTTTGTGATACATTTGGAAGCGAACACCCTTCTCATGAGTGTCACGCCTCAATTGAGGAAGTGAATACTGTGGGAAACTATAGCTTTAATGCAATGGGTGAAAGACACCCCGATTTTCTATGGAGTTCATCTGGGGTTACTACAAATTCATGGCAGCAAAACAACCCCAGACCCTAGGGACAAGGAGCTCCAGTCTTCCAAAATTAGCAAAGGCAGCAGTTTCAGCCTCAACAGTCCAATCGGCCTGGTCTAGAAGATCTAATGAAGGACTTCACTGTCAAGACAGATGAAAGGCTAGACGGTCATGGAGAAGCCATCAAAGAAGTTGGCACATCTTTTTGAAATTTTGAGAGACGAGGGGGAAAGATTACAACAATATTATCTGAGAGTCCAGGGTACTCTCCCAGCTGATACTAAAATAAACCCCAAAGAAACGATGAATGCAGTGACCTTGAGAAGTGGGCAAGAGTTTAAAGATCTCACCCCGATCCAAAAAGGTGTGGAACCTGAAAAAGGAAGTGGGGAGCAGTTGAAAGTTGCTGTTGATAAGAAGAAAAAAGGCAAGAAAGGAGCTGAGAAAAAGAAGAAGGAAGAGAACTCAAGAAGGGAAGAACATGAAGAGAGCAAGCACATGCCTGCTTTACCTTTTCCCCAAAAGCTATATATAGAAAAGATGGACAAGCAATTTGAGAGCTTTCTGGATATGCTGAAATAAGTTAATGTAAACTTACCATTTATAGAAGTGCTCTCCCAAATGCCAGCTTATGCTAAATTCTTGAAGGAGATCATAACAAAGAAGAGGTAGATAGAGGAGACTTTAGTGGTCAAGCTCACAGCGCATTGCAGCGCAATCTTACAGAACAAACTCCCACAAAAATGTGGAGACCCAGGGAGTTTTACTATACCTTGCTCTTTAAGATCTATTAATTTTGATAAGTCTTAATGTGATTCCGATGCCTATTTAAGGCCTGTGTCTATTTACAGGAAATTGGAGAATGAGATCGGAGAGATAAGGTCGGCACCAATATCTTTGCAGCTGACAGACCAAATGACTCTAATACCCGAGGGGATAGTTGAAGATGTCTTAGTTCAGGTGGATAAGTTCGTATTTCCTATAGATGTTATAGTGATAAATATGGAGGAGAACAAGGAGGTCCCCCTCATCCATGGAAGAGCATTCTTAGCAACGGATAGAGCAATATTAGATATACACGAGAGAAAGCTCATTCTTAGAGTGGGTAAGCAGACTGTGACTTTCAAGATGGATGTAGAAATGGGGGTTAAAAAGGAGAATCTTGCTGCAAGTGTTGAGTTGTAAGTGAAGAGCTCGAAAGAAAAGACCGCAGTGAGTTAGAGAGATAAGTGTGGGGTGTACCCAATAAGGCTAAGAAGAAGTTGTTGGTATGTATGTGCGCATTAGTTCGGGCGAGAGGAATGGAGCCCAACTTCAACTCAGACCCTGACTAGATATACAGGGAAGTTTCCTTTATCTTATGCTTTATAATTGTGTGTCATGGGGGCATGCCACAACTTAAAGTGTGGGATGGGGGATAGTTGTATGTTGTATGTATATTAATTTTAGTTTTTTTTTGTTAGTTGTAGTAGTTAGAGATAGTTTTCTTATTGAATAAATTTGGTCGGTTGTACTCATACTACACTCTGCACTTCGTGTGCAGATCCAAGTACTTCCGGTCACATAGGTTGCTAGTGTTGGAGCTTATTCAGTTCAGAGACTATCGAGGTAGCTTCCTTGCTCCTCGTTTTTCTTTTAGTTTCATTTATATTGTTCTACCTTCCTAGACAATGTTTAGTAGTTAGCCCATGTTATTGTATAGATTCTCATGTACTCAATGATACCCGGATTTGCGATGTTTTCTTCCAGTTATTATGAGCTTTTTTTTACTTAAGCCTATGTCAGTATGTTTTTATTATAGATGCTTGTATTTATGAGTTGTTGGCTTGCCTAGTATCGCGGTAGGAGTCATCACGGCCCATGCGATTATGGTTCGAGACATCTATACGCCACTAATTCAATTTGAACTGAAATCTCATATGTAACAATATACCTGGTATAAAACAACTTTCTATATGAATAGCCTAACTTTCTTCTTGGAAAAAAAGGACCCTTTTCATCCTTCATGAAATCCATATTACGAACTTTCTTATCTACATTGGACTTTTGTCAATTTTGCACTGGCCAAAGTTGTTCCAGTATTCAGTACAACCTCTCCAAGGCTTGCTAAACCTTATCTGAGCCCAACAATTATGACTCCCTAGGTTTAAAATGACCACCTTATGAATGAACCCAATGTACTAAATCCTCAAACAACAAGATCTTCATAAAACTCTAGTAACTATTATGAGATAAAATCTCGGTCGATAGCAACTACGTATGAACTACTCGCTATATAATATCTATTAGGCTAGTATAGAGACTGGATACTGATACTCACTTATGCTACAATTGTGCTGGAACACATCCAATAGCCACGATCACAATACTATACTACAACACGTCCACCGTTATTACATACGAAAGTGTTGGATCAAATCGAAACACCCTTATATATTGCTCACACATACGGCAATGATGGAACACATTCATATACCCCTATGTAAATATTCCATGCACTATTACTTTTATCTTGTACAACAATACAAGCATTTCGTGCCATCACACTGTCCCTTGAACATATCATTGCATAGGCTATATTATGCTATATACGTAATCCAAACATAATCAGGCATGCAATCTCGCTCAGCCTGTCACAATCACCCAAACTAGGAACACAATTTTCTCAATAAATGTGATAGACTAATCACATAGTCTACAATGATCTATTTCCACTTTCGTTTAGAGTCAACCATTTTTGCGGAAGTTTTGTGATTCTTTAACACTCATATTTAAAATATGAATAGTTCAAACACTGAAAGACACCGTTTTAATATCTCATATCACTCTCTTACATCGTGAGCTCTTTTGCTTCGATCCCAATGCATATTTATGAATCTCAAAGGTACTAAATTTTATAAATATTGTATCTTGTCGAATACAAAACTCATCAAGTCTTCCACCATGGGTGCACGCAAATTCGAAGCTTAGCCATAATACTCCCTTTTTGTTCATTATGTAGTAGACCTTTAAAAGCTGATCACTAACCCTCAATAAGGTCAGGACTCTAGTACTGGGGAACTTTGCATGTTTAAACTAAGACTAATATAACGTCACACATATTAGTATGCAAGTATCATGGCACCCATGGCTATAGAACGGAAGATTGCAAGCAGTTGAGAAAAGAAGTAGCCCGGTTATTCAATGAAGGGCACCTTCGGGAGTTTTTAAGTGATCAGGCCAAGAGTCACTTAAAACTAGAGAGGTTAATAGACAAAACAAGTAAGAAGAACTGCAACACATTATTCACATAATTGTCGAAGGGATCGATGTTCCCCAAGGACCAATATTAAAATACACTAAGGTGTCGATCATAAGGGAGAAGCGATCTCGGGCTTAGGATTACATACTGAAAGGAACCTTGTCCTTCAACGACGAAGACGCAGAAGGAATCATGCAGCCCCATAACGACATCCTGATAATATCAAGTTAAGCGTGTATTAATTGATCTAGGTAGTTCGACCAACATCATTCAATCGAGGGTCATAGAGCAACTCGGTCTATATGACTAGGTTGTGCCCGTTGCCCTAGTGCTAAACAGATTCAACATGGCATATGAAACTACTAAGGTCGAGATTACTTTGCCAGTAAACGTGGCCGGGACCGTCCAAGAGATGAAGTTTCATGTGATCGAGGGTGACATGAGGTATAACGCCCTGTTCAGGAGACCATGGATCCACAACATGAGAGCAATGCCCTTGACCCTTCACCGGGATCTAAAATTCCCAACACCAGAGGGAATCAAAACAATCTACAGGGAGCAACCTTCCACAAAGGAAATGTTTGCCATTGACGAAGTGATTCCGATATCATCACTCTCATCGACAAAGGGGTTAAATTCGAAGGGAAATTATAAGGCCAAATAGAAATCACAAAGGCCGGCCTCAACCCAGCTTGAGAAGCAGGGGACTGATGAAGATGATGATAATGTGGTCCCTCGATCCTTCATAGTCCCCGATGATTCCGATCCGACCAAATCAACGGTCGAATAGCTAGTGAAAATCATACTAATCATACATCTTCCCAAGCGAAATGTATACCTGGACACGGGGTTAAATCCCGAGCTCAGGAAAAAGCATATTCAATTTCTTATAACTAACATGGATTGTTTCGCTTGGTCCAATCTTGACATGACAGGGATCCCACCGAAAATCACCACCCATAAACTAAGCTTGGACCCGATTCTCCACCCGCTGAAGAAAAAAAGAAGACCCCAGTCCGAGGTCAAGCATGCTTTCGTTAAAGACGAGGTAACCAAGCTTCTTAAAATAGGGTCCATCCATGAAGTAAAATACCCCGAATGGTTAGCAAATGTAGTAGTAGTCCCTAAAAAGGAAATAAACTTAGAATGTGTATAGATTACAGGGATTTAAATAAAGCATGCCCCAAGGATTCTTTTCCTTTTCCTAATATCGATCGCATGATCGATGCCAAGGCCGGCCACTAGATCCTCAGTTTTCTTGATGCCTATTATGGGTACAACCAAATACAGATGAACCCGGATGATCAGGAAAAGACCTCGTTCATCACTAAATATGGTACCTATTGCTATAATGTAATGCCATTTGTATTAAAAATTGCTGGGGCCACTTATCAACACCTAGTAAATCGGATGTTTGAAGAACAAATAGGGAAATCTATGGAAGTTTACATTGATGACATGCTAGTTAAGTCCCTGCGAGTAGAGAACCATTTGAAGCATTTGTAGGAAACTCTTAGTATATTGAGAAAATACAACATGAAGCTGAACCAGAAAAACTGCGCATTCGGGGACGGATCAGGAAAATGTCTCGGATTTATGGTATCCAACCGAGGAATCGAGCTTTATCCCAACAAGATGAAAGCTATTGATGGCATCACGGTAGTAGACAACGTAAAGTCCGTGTAGAGGTTAGCCGGGCGTATGGCCACCCTGGGGTGATTCATCTCGAGGTCCTTCGATAAGGGCCACCGATTTTTCTTTTTTCTAAAGAAGAAAAATAATTTCATATGAACCTCAGATTGCCAGCAGGCCTTGGAAGAGCTTAAACCGTACTTGTCGAGCCCATTGTTGCTTCACATGCCGAGGACAGACGAACAACTTTATTTGTATTTGGCGGTATCAGAGGTAGCGGTAAGTGGAGTCCTAGTCCGAGAAGAACAAGGTACGCAATTCCCTATTTATTATGTCAGCCGGACCTTAGGTGAGGTCGAAACTAGATATCCCCGCCTAGAAACGTTAGCACTCGCTTTGATAAGCGCCTCTAGGAAACTAAAACCATACTTTCAATGTCACCCCATATGTGTTGTAACAACGTATCCACTTCGAAATATTGTGCATAAACCCGAGCTTTCGTGACGGTTGGCCAAATGGGCCGTAGAAATCACTGTGTATGATATTGAATATCGACCCTGAACAACAATTGTGTCTCATATTTTAGAAGACTTCATAGCTGACTTAATGCCGGCCCTAGTACCCAAAGGCGAGAGAGAGCTGTTGATAAATTTGGGTACGACTTCATGAGTCTGGACCCTCTTCATGAACGGTGCTTCGAATGCAAAAGGGTCTGGACTCAGCATCGTACTAAAACCACCCACAGGCAACTTGGTTAGACAATCTATTAGAACTGTGAAATTGACTAACAATGAGGCCGAATATGAGGCCATGATTACAGGTCTCGAACCAGTCAAAGGCTTACGAGTGGAGGTGATCGAAGACAAATGTGACTCCCTCCTCATGGTGAATCAAGTTAACGGAACCTTCGAATTTAGGGAAGAACGAATGCAAAGACATATAGATAAGTTACAAGAAATTTTACATGGATTTAAGGAGTGGACTTTGCAACACGTGCCTCGAGACTAGAATAGCGAGGTCAAGGACAACGAGCACAATTCCAGGGCCGTCGTGCAATTCACGAGGTCAGTAGTTCAAGAAGGCCACGCCGAGATAAATTCCACAAGCTTGACTTGGGATTTGAGAAATAAATACATAGAGTATTTGAAAACCGGAAAGCTTCCCTCAGATTCGAAAGAATCGAGGGCCCTGCACACGAAGGTAGCACGATTCACCTTGTCCGAAGATGGAACCGTGAAGGCGGACAATATCACGGATGTAAATTTTAGCTAACCGCTCTGAAGAATAGGTAACTGCCACTGGAATGAAATGTGCTGACTTGGTCAACCTGTCCACAATGACCCAAACTGCGTCGAATTTTCTATGAGTCCGTGGTAGCAAAAACAACAAAATCCATAGTGATACGCTCCCACTTCCACTCAGGAATTTCTAACCTCTGAATCAAACCACCAGGTCTCTGATGCGCGTACTTGACTTGTTGACAATTTAGACACCTAGCTACATATGCAACTATATCATTCTTCATTCTCCTCCACCAATAATGTTGCCATAAATCTTGATACATTTTGGCGGCACCTGGATGAATGGAATACGTAGAATTGTGATCCTCTTCCAGAATTAATTCACGAAGCCCATCCATATTAGGCACACAAATACGACCCTGCATTCGCAGAACTCCATCTTCCCCCATAACAACCTGGTTGTCATCACCGTGCCGAATCGTGTCCTTAAGGACAAGTAAATGAGGATCATCATACTGTCGATCTCTGATGTGCTCATATAAAGATGACTGAGCGACTGTGCAAGCTAGAACCCAACTGGGCTCTGAAACATCTAACCTCACAAACTGATTAGCCAAAGTCTGAACATCTGCAGCTAACGATCTCTCATCAACCAGAATATACGCAAGATCGCCCATACTCACAGCCTTTCTACTCAAAGCATCTGGCACCACATTGGCCTTTCCTGGGTGATACAAAATAGTGATATCATAATCTTTCAACAACTCCAACCATCTTCTCTGCCTCAAATTGAGATCTTTTTGCCATAACAGATATTGTAGGCTACGATGATCAGTAAATACCTCACACGAGACACCGTAAAGGTAATGTCTCCAAATCTTCAAAGCGTGGACAATGGCTTACAATTCTCTGTCATGAACAAGATAATTCTTCTCATGAACTTTCAACTGCCGCGATGCATATGCAATCACCCTACTATCTTGCATCAATACCGTACCAAGCCCAACGCGAGATGCATCACAATACATCGTATAAGATCCTAACCCTGTGGGTAATACCAACATTGGCACCGTTGTCATGCCCCAACCCCGGGGAGCACGACCGACGCTCAACCGAGTGAACCCGGTCGAGCAAGCCTAGTAAACCTTTTCTACCCGACTTATTCATGATCCAAAAAGGGAACAATGCACGAGTTAGGGGAAAACAACCTCACGTTCTGCTCTATCGCACGATATAGAACAACAATGAAGGGTATCATTCTTAAATGTCCAAGTAGCCCCCTAATTATAGATGTGGTAAAAAACACACCGATAAGAAGCGCTGTACTAGACACGGCTCCGAGACATCCTAGGACACTTTAAAACCTTAGGCTCTGATACCAAGTTTGTCACACCCTAACCCCGAGGAGCGCGACCGACGCTCAACCGAGTGAACTCGGTCGAGCAAGCCTAGCAAACCTTTTCTACCCGACTCATTCATGATCCAAAAAGGGAATGTGTCACCATTTGTAAAACAGGGGAGAGATCAGTTATATAAGTGTATAAACGTTGCTAGTTAATTTTTGTTTTTCATTTTATACATTATGCCATAGTTAAATTTTGAAAATACAACTCGGTCCAAAGACCATCCCAACATACATACATGACCCACATAAACGTCTACGGAGCCTCTAAGGGTACAAAAGAGCAACATGACAATGCCGGCAACAAGGCCCCGGCTATACCTCAAAATATAAAAACTTATACAGAAAAAGGACTACATGACCCCTGGGGGAAATGGGGCTCACCAAAACTACTGTGAGGAGAAAAGGAGAACGCCACTATCTGCGATCGGCACTATCTGCGATTGAACCACCTACATCTATTCAATGATGTAGCGCCCCTAGAAAGAGGGACGTCAGTACTATCGAATAGTACTAGTATGTAAGGCAAACACTAATCTTAGTAGAAAGAACAGTGAAACAAAGAG
>AWOL01S0058067.1:7616-27195 GCA_000715115.1 Nicotiana otophora | reverse complement strand
ACCACGCATGACCGATATACGCGGTCCACAATAATAGTATCGCCCATAGGAGTAGATACATGAACAAATGAAACTAAAGACTCACGGGGCATATCCAGAAAATGGGCGAAATACGAGGAAACATATGAATACATGGAACCAGGGTCAAATAATATGGAGGCATCTCTGTGACAAACCGAGACAATACCTATAATCACGGCATCTGAAGCAATATCATCTGGTCTGGCAGGGAGGGCATAGAAACAGGTCTGACCACCCCCTGATCTGCCTTCCCCTCTAGGGCGACCCCTAAATGATTGACCTACACCCTGAGCTGACTGGGCGGGTGGTGAAGTAACTGGTGCGGAAGTCGAAGGCTGACTCCTCTGCTGAGATAGACCTCTATGACGACGAGGACACTGCCTCCACATATGCCCAAACTTCCCACACTCAAAATAACTCCCTGGTGCTAGTGGTGGGAACTGAAGGGAACCTCTAGCACCGAGATAACTGGTAGAAGAACTTAGCATGGAGGAGCCCTGAACTGGTGGAGCATGGGACAAACTCTGAGCTAGAAGGCCACCGAGTGATGAGTGGCCCTGATGAGAAATGTGAGAACCACGGCCAGATGATTTACCACGGTGAAATGGCTGAGCTGACTGAGCCTGTCTGAAATGACGACCTCTATCGTGCTAACATTGACCCCTAAAAGGAGCACCGCTGAATCCACCCTGCCCACGAGGCCTCTTGGCCTCCCTCTCAACCTTCTTTTGACCGCGAACCATCTCAATCTACCGAGCAATGTCGACAACCTCATCAAAGGTAGTACCAGACACACTCTCTCTGGTCATAAGCAACTGTAGGTGAAAAGTAAGACCATCAATAAACCTCATAATCCTCTCCTTGTCCATTGGAACCAACCAGATAGCATGACGGGCTAACTCTGAGAATCACATCTCATACTGCGTCACAAACATATCACCCTGGCGAAGTTGCTCAAACTGTCTACACAACTCCTCTTTGCGGGACTGAGGCACGAACTTCTCCAAAAAGACCACAGAGAACTGCTGCCAATTAAGGGGTGCTGCGCAAATAGGCCTACGCCTCTCATAAGTCTCCCACCATCTGAGTGCAGCCCCAGAAAACTGAAAAGTAATGAATGAGATCCCACAAGTCTCCAGAATACTAGTAGTACGGAGTATCCTCTGACACCTATCCAAGAAGTCCTGAGCATCCTCTCTCTCTGTGCCACTGAAAGGTGGCGGTTGGAGTCTCCCTAACTTCTCCAACCTACGCTGATCATCCTCGGGCATAGCAGGAACCACATAATCTTATGCAGCTGCAACCGGCTGGGCTGGTGGTACCCCTGGTGTTTGGAGTCCCTGAACAACGTGCTCGAGTGTGCGAGCGATGGGAGTTTGAGTGCCTGTGCCTCCCCCAGCCTGAGAAGTGGTTGCGGCCGTCGAGATAGAGACCGCCTGAGCAAGGTCGGTACGCACTGTCAGAATCTGAGCTAGGGCCTCCTGAAGGCCTGGAATCACAATAGGAACAGGTGGTGCCTGAGTTGGTGTATCAACAACTGGAACCTGGTCCTGATCTGGAACCTGGTCCTGATCTGGGACAACTGGGGGATCTACAGGTACTGCCCCAGCTGCTGTACGGGCTGCACCTCTCCCCTACCACGACCTCTACCGCGGCCTCGGCCTCTCGCGGCCCTGGATGGTGGTACTGGTGGCTGGCCCTCCTGACCGGTAGTACGAGTCCTCGCCATCTGTGAGAGAATGAAACAACATATATTTAGTTACTAGAATCAACAAATTCACACGACAAGAATTCAAGAACGTGGAGTTTTCCTAAGGGTTCTGCAGCCTCTCGAAGATAAGTACAGACGTCTCCATACGATCCATAAGACTCTACTAAACCCGCTCCTAACTCGTGAGACCTATGCAACCTAGGCTCTGATACCAACTTGTCACGACCCAAACTAACCCTGTTGTGATGGCGCCTATCGTGGAACTAGGCTAGCTGACTCATTTTCCAAAATAAATCGATATTTTCACTTCAAAGATAATCTCAAGGCCATTTAACATAAAAACCTTTGTAAAGGAGTTCAAATCAAAACAAAAGTGCAGAAAAGATAAGAGGGAGAAGAGCAGGGCTGCGATCGCCAGGTAGCTACCTTGCTATCCCCGAGAAAATTTGCAATCGTAATAGTCAAGAGCCGCTACCATGCCCAGCTATACCTGGATCTGCACACAAGGTGCATGGAGTAACGCGAGTACGCTAACTCAGTAAGTAACAACAATAAATAAAGACTGAGCAGTAGTGACAAGCAATAAAGCATATAATGTTCATATCATAAAATCTCGGTAAAATACAACATGCTTTAAAAAAAATCAGGGTTGGAATCAAATCATCTCGTTTAAACCCAGTTCCAGTAAAAATCATTTAAAGATATTTCTCAACCGTTTTTCAAACAAAAGCTCAATGCAAAGGTGAGCAAAAATGATGAAATCATAATCAGCCCCTCGGGCAACATCACTAGTATACAACCTCTTGGGCATACCTTACAATCACTCATGCCTCTCGGGTATACCTCACAATCACTCATTCCTCCCAGCTACTCAACACTCGGCACTCGCACTCAGTAGGTACCTGCGCTCATTGGGGGTGTGTACAGAATCTGGAGGGGCTCCTTCAGCCCAAGCGCTTTATTAAGCCAAATCATTGAATAAATCACTCAGGCCCTCGTCCTATATCAAACATGATGCGGCGTGCAGCTCGATCTCATAAATATCCTCACAAATTAGGCCCTCGGCCTCACTCAGTCATAAAACTCTCAAGCCACTCGGGCTCTCATTAAAATAGGGTTTTTAGCCCAAAACAACATTTATATGCATCAAAACAGAGTAGTAAAAATGGAGTTATGCAGTAAACAGGTATAACCATGACTGGGTATAGATTTTCAATCGAAAACAGTGAGAGGGTAGTAAGAAAAAGGCCCCTAAGGGTCCAAAAAGCACTGGCACAAGGCCCAAACATGGCATTCCACCCAATTTACAGAAACTTATTTCTAAAACTCATAAGTATCATATAGATTCAACAAAATATGCAACTTTACGTTTTCTACGGGACGGACCAAGTCATAATCCCCAACGGTGCACGCCCACACGCCCGTCACCCAGCATGTGTGTCACCTCAAAATAGTAAATGATACGAAATCCGGGGTTTCATACCCTCAGGGCTAGATTTACAATCGTTACTTACCTCAAATCGATCATATCCCTACTCCACGATGCTCTTGCCTCTCGACTCGGCCTACAAATGCTCTGAATCTATTCACAATCAGTACAATACCATCAATATATGCTAATGGAATGAATTTCACAAGAAAAACTATCAAATTAGCCCAAAATCCAAAATTGGCTCAAACCCTGCCCCCGGGCCCATGTCTCAAAATCCGACAAAATTTATAAAACTAGAAAGCCCATTCACTCACGAGTCTATACATATAAAATTTATCAAAATTCGACCTCATTTGGTCCCTCAAATTCATAAATCAAACTCTCCAAAATCCCAAGCCCTAACCCCTCATTTGCACCCCTAATTTCCACTAATTACATAATTAAGCAACAAAAAATCACTACATATACGAGTATTAGGACTCAAGCAACTTACCTCACTGATATCCCCTTGAATCCCTCTTCAAAATCACTCCCAAAAGCTTCAAAACCAACTGAAAACGGTGAGAAATGGACTAAAATCCGCAAAGTCTCCTTTTTATAATTTCTGCCTAGGCCTTTTGCACCTGCGGACCAATTCTCACACCTGTGCCACCGCACCTGCGGAATATTCATCGCAGGTGCATAACTCACTTAGGATCCCGGGTTCCGCATTTGTGGCCAACCTTTTGCACCTGCGCTTGCGCACCTGCGCGTAAGACTCCGCATCTGCGAAGCCAGTCACTTTCCTCCCTTCCGCATTTGCGCCCCAGGTCTCGCACCTGCGGGCTCACAGATGCGATAGCCTTCTCGCACCTGCGCATACTGCCCCAGCACTGTCCGCACCTGCGAACACCCACGCGCACTAGCGACCTCGCACCTGCGGTTCTCCCCTCCGCAGGTGCGGAAATATCAGTAGCAGCAACTTCAACTGCATTTTCCAACTTCAAACAATCCGTTAACCCCCCGGAATCAACCCGAAGCCCTTGGGACCTCAACCAAAAATACCAACAAGTCATATATCAACATACAAACTTAATCGAACCTTCGAATCACTCAAAACAATATCAAATCACCAAATTACCCTCGAATTTAAACCTAAGAACTTCTAAACTTCCAAATTCGACAACCGATACCGAAACCAACCAAACCACGTCCGAATGACCTCAAATTTTGCACACACGTCACAAATGATACTACAAAACTACTCCCACTTCCGGAATTGCATTCCGACCCCGATATCAAATTTTTCACTGTCGACCGAAATAGCCAAATTTTTAATTTTCGCCAATTCAAGCCTAATTCTATTACGGACCTCCAAATCACATTTCGGACGCACTCCTAAGTCCAAAATCACCTAACGGAGCTAAAAATTTAAATATGAGATCATTTACACATAGATCAACATCCAGTTGACTTTTCCAACTTAAACATCTAAATAGGAGACTAAGTGTCTCAATCCACTCCGAAACCACTCCGGACCCGAACCAACTAACCCGGTATATCATAATATAGCTTAAAATCATAAAGGAAGTAGAAATGGAGAAAACTGGGCTATAACTCTCGAAACAACCGGTCGGGTCATTACAAAGTCATCATTCTATCAAAATGCAGGAAGAGCAAATAGCCACTGTTCTATACGGGGAAGACATAGAAAAGTATGCAGGCAAGCTCACTCCGTCTTCCACTTACTTGATATCTACTGGAAAAATGAGGGTTCCTTTACCCTACGGAGTACCTATCAACCGTTTTGAATGGGTTATCGACAAATTTACTATCGTCGAAGAGGTGAAAGATGATAACATACAAGACCCATCGCTCCCACCTCCGACGAGGTTGAATACTGTACCCTTTGCATATTTGCACGAGAAACAGCGAAATACAGAATTTGGTAACCATTATTTTACGCGTAGTACCCTCTGACAATTAAATTTACTTGTATCCTTACATTCTGAGACTGTTTACATTGGTCTAAATTATAAGCCGCTTCCAATGTCCACTAACCAGACATAATTGCCATTGCGGTGAACTGCGACTCGATAAAGTATGCTGGCGCTAACAGTAACAAATGTCATGAAATCATCGTAATGGATATCAAGTAAGTCTGCTGGCATTCTATTTACTTTATTACTTTCACTACAGCTTCCAAACAAAATTGGCTACAAATATATAGCCAAATACTGTATGACGATGTCGTCTTATTTACTTGATTACTTTGGTCAGATACCTTCAATTAAGAAGTTATAATGTCATGAGATTATAATCTCAGCCATCTCCTCATCAGTGCCACCTTCTTTGACTAAAGCTGGCAGGAAGAAATCTCTCCAGACTCATTTATTGCACCTTGTGCTTGATCTATGCCACTTGCAACAAATTTAATCTTTCTATGAATAGAACAAGCCACAAGATCTCCAAAAAGAAATCATGTAGGCTTTCAGACATAATCCAACTTTCTCTTTGTCCTGACATTTTGAACCACAACATTTCAGTGATCAGCATGGTTTAGTACAAATTTGTATTTTGTATATTGGCCTAGGTAAAATCCAGTACTGCTCACGAGAAAAGAAATGCAAAGAAGTCTGAAATGTGTCTATCACTGTATTTTTAATGTGTCCATTACAGCCTTTTTAATGTAAACATTGACTGCTATCATCTGACACATCTTAGTCAAGAAGACTTCATTAGTCAATGGAAGATCAAAACTCCTCATTTTCTATTGTCCATGTCATTTTTGTAGCTAAAACATGATTCATATATATAATATGAGTTAAGAAAGTTTGTTACTCATTGTAGAAGATCATCCATTGAAAAAGATTTAAATGTGCAGCTAACTCTCATATATTAGATAGGCGTGTCTCATTTCTCCAAATGCTCTCCTATTTCCTCTTCTAGGTCAATTACAACTTTTTGTAGAAATATTTTTGGTTAAAAAAAAAACCGTAACAAAGAATAATAAAGTGCAATATATTAACATATGAAAAAATATTTAGATAAGTTCTTAAGTTCCTATATAGGCAGAAAAATTCTCTTCTCAATCTTTATACCCGACAATCTATCAGGTAATTTATTTGTTCTCTTTTTTGAGACCTAAAATATATATTTTTACTATGTATTCGCTGCGTAGATTTTAGAAAATACAGTGATAACTACATACTCCAGAAGGCATTAGTTCCAAACTGGAAAAAACTGCATAGGTCATGCTGCATTTGTTTGCTTAGGCACGCAAGATGCATCATTTAAAAAACCTTTCTGTCAACCTTCACTCTCCTGCACGAACATGTTACTTAGTTCTTATAGCATTGTTTGAATTACGGTCTTACCGAATTGTCTCAGCTATTTTTATATTTACATCCTCTTTTTTACTACTCTTGCTGACATTGTTAGACTTGTAGTTTTTTATTGATAGTGTCACTTATTGTCCATTCCTTTTACTGTAATATGAGGCCTACTATCCTTACGCTGTGGGAAGACTTCACCGACGCTGATTGAAGCATCCTCGCTGCACAGGTTGCTGAATATCCAATAATTGTTGCAAAACGAATTACGCGAGCCAACTATGCTGGTATGGAAAACATTATGCTTTTTTTTTGGTATTGCAAGAGGTCTGGTGTAAATTCTTTACTAACATAATGTGTCATATAGGATTATCATTTTCGACAAGGTACAACTCGGTCATACTGATAAATCCACCATATCCTCAAGTTGGAAGACTTCTGAACTGGTATGGAACAAATATTGATATAATTAAATTTTTTATTTCGTTAATTAGTTCATGCAAACTAAACATGTGCGGGTAAAACTAGATGGTCCAGCATATGCAATTCCTTGCTGTACTTCCGTTTTTCCCTTCTTCCCCAAAAGAAAGGGACATACTTAGCGGGCTATAAGTTCAAAATTTTTCTTCCAGTTAATTACAAGTTTATAACAACTTGGTATCTATGTATCTTCATTGAAATGGTTTTGAACTACATTGAATCTCATTTTACAATATAACTTTATGAGTTTAAAATCTTAGAGCTTATATGCAAATTTTCTCACCAAAATAATTTACTAAACAGTTCTTGGGGATGTGTGACTTTGCCCTTGTATTCAGTGAGTATTTTGTTACGGTATACGTAACATTGGTAAGAACAACCAGTACTTCTATGAGCTTTCAATATGTACTGTTATCCCTTTGATCAGCTATGAAATAGTACTGCACACCACGTTGGTTGTAGGGGATAGTTGCTCTATAATCTGACAAATAAGGTGATATCGTTATTCAATGTTGACTAAATATCTGCAAAATTAACTTATTCTTCCAACAGGAACTGCTGCAGTCACTGACGCTAATAACCAGAGTTTCTTATCTATATTCTTAGAAAATGTCTATACTATATGTCCACATACCACATATGTACTATATGTTGGAGCTGTAGCCAGCTGAAAAATTATGTTATATGCATTATAACTGTGGTCAACTAAAAGATGTATTTTTTTTGGTTACTTTCTGTTAATTTTCCGTGTTATTGGTGTAATCTGCACAATAATTTGTCACTGAAACAACCTATTCCTACTTTTTCCTACGTTTTTAAAGTTTGCCACAACCTTTTTGTTTCATTTTAAATCTACCTAACATTTTGTTACTATTGAAATGCCTCTATACATGTACATGGTCAGAGACAACCGACCAAGATTGATGAGATACAGTAAGCAAAATTTTTCGGCGGTTGATTCGTCTCTTGTGCTTACGGCAGAACACAATGATATTGTCCCAATTGCTGATATCCAGTCATAATCTCATGTATTTGTATTTCATGCATGCTAATATGTGTACATATAAAGTACTTTAGTATGTTTATCCCAACTCGATAAATCTACTTCTATCCCCCTCTTTCACAGATACAACTCTTTTACGTGGAAGGTAAATTATTATTGCCGGCTGACGACCAAGATTTCTATGAATTACTGTGTTCACACTGCAGGCAGCAATACAAAACTCATTCGCCAAAAATTATTCATTGTGCGAGCTGCAATCAACGTGCGATGTTAATACCCAGGTATTGTGGCTTGGAATCCGAGCTTAATAAAATATGTTTGTTCGACATCTTCAAATAAAAAAAGTTTCTTCTGTCATTGGCTTTATGAAAATCAAATAACGTAAATTAATTGCATATTAGGGCCCGCTTTAAGGTTGTAATGACAGATGGCAGTGGATAAGTTGTTGCAACATTATTAGGCGAATTAGGAGAGAAATTTCTTGATATGACTGCCGCATATATGTGTGAAATAATCTCAGTTAAGGTATGTTGTTGATGGCAACAGGAGAAATTTTGTTAAAACTATGATATTGTGACTAATATATTTTTCCTCGATGAAATATCATAAGAACTATATTGAGAAGATCTTCTTTTGAAAAGAAAATGTAATGATTACTCCTAAAAAACTACAATAGCCTTCCATCCATATTGCACTAGAGTATATTACTGAAGTCTTAAGTGTAATTTACAGGGAAAAAATATTTATACATATCATTATGCAATTTAAAAAAGAGAGAAAAGGCAAAGCTACAAATAAAATAAAAAGAAAAGCTTCATGGATGTTTTCAATATAGCATGTATTAACTGTTCCTGTAAGCTGTCTTTGCTTGATGAAAAAGAATGATCGTTGTTCTGTAGGTTTCTTTGTTTGTTTAAAATCACCGTTTATTCGTTTTAGGAAAGATCTCTATTTTGAGTATATTGAGAATATTTGAGGATGTGAAGGCTTATCAGACCTAGCCATAATATTTTTCATACTAATTTTTTCATATCTTCATAGACTTACCATGCATAATGTTGTCTGACTTATGGGTAGCGTTTGTTTATCTTTTGAGATAAAACATAATACCAGAAACTTAAACATCCTTGTATGTTTGAGCTTGACGTCAGACTTCTAGAAGAGAAAGTTAAATAATTAATGTTGAATATAATGTATACTGGGATAACTCAATGCATACTGATTAGCTGCCTCCTAAGTCACGTATAGCTGGATAGTTGCACAGGAAAAATCTTTAGCTGAAGTAGCCCATGCTTTTAAGGTAACAAGAAGAGCATCTGGTTGTATAACTTTGTCTCAGTTTTACTCTTGCTGCATTTCCCACATATTTTCTCTCATTGAGACCCCTTTCATGCTCCTTTTTAGTACTTCCCATTAATGCATTCTTGTTAATTGATTAACTCTAAGTTGTTACCCGACAGTGTTGCTTTGTTGGTTCATCATCTGACTTGTGCTGCTTGGCAATGTTAGTTACTGCCGATGCCGACAACTTGTCAACAATTTTCTTACTAAAGTACTGATTATGTGTGCTTATACCTCCATTTCCACCTGCTTGTCGAAAACTAAAATATCTCCTTTAGGTCGCTTAAATGTTACAACTGGCTTTTTAAATTCATCATTAATGAAAAGATAATTAAAGGCTATAGAAGCTTGTAGCCTCTGCATCCCAAGTACTTTGTAGGCTTAAAATATCTAATTTAATTCGGAGTATTATTACTTTTGACTACTATCTTGATGTGTTAAATTCATCTTTTTCTCTCCTGCAGGAACAACCATTACCTCTTGAACATGTTCGACAGTGTCTTCCTCATAAAATTTTCAAGATACAACTGAGAAAAATATTTTCTAGAACTTCTGATACGCGGTTGTTCATTGTGTTCTACTATGTGAAGGAAGATTTGTTTCAATTGCTCACACGAGCAGCCTCTGAAGAAATTGGAGAGAACAGTAATACTAAATTGGAAAATATTGCAACAACGAAAGAGCTGAAGAAAGAGATAGAAAACGAAGAAAGCAGTCACTCGAATATGGAACAAGTTACACCCAGAGAAGAGCTGAAAAACGAGTTAACTATAGAAGATGGCTCTTCTACCAAGAGGCAATAAACTGAACTGGAGACCCCCCAAGAAAAAAATGAAAGTTAATAAACTTTATCTCTATTTTTTCATTACTTTTTTTAACATGAAGAACAAATAACTCAAACAAAACTCAATTAAAAATAGATGCAATAATGATGTCATCAAAATTGAAACAAAACTTTGCACTCTCATGTTACCTTCGAACCTTGAGTTACTTCAGCCGGAGACCCCTCGCAAGAAAAAATAAAGGTTAGTGAACTACTCTTGTGCGAGCAAATTTGACAATTCTCATCGTACAATTCTTTCTAGCTTGGAAAACAAAAAATACAAGGGAAAAAAATTGAATATAAACAAATGTAACAATGTAGTCATTAGCACCGAAAAAAAAACTTTGCAGCCTCATGTTCTTTTTAGTACCTTCGACATGTAAGTTACTTGGGTTAGTATCCAACTTCATCATATATAACTTGAGAGAAACTAATTTAGCCTTCGACCTGCCCCAATATCTAAAATCATGTTTGTTTATACCAACAGATAGAACATATAATTCTTATGTGTAGGTATTTCAGTTAACACAATCATAAAATTTTGTTGAGTAGGTACACCATTATAAATTTAGATTAGCACTTTCCTAGTAAAACAAAGAAAACAAGAAAAGAGCACAAATAGAGATTATTTAGTAAGATCATTAGTGAATTTCACCACTGTAGGAATTAGTAAATAGAAAAACAACTCAAAAAAACTTTAAATATATATAAAAAGGGGCATATTCCAACAAACATAGATTATTCATTCATTTCCCAATTTTCTTTCCAACATCTTAAAATTTTTCAAAAACTCATTAGATTAAAAGCTATATTGATCTTA
This sequence comes from Nicotiana otophora, assembly GCA_000715115.1. Classification (NCBI taxonomy): domain Eukaryota; kingdom Viridiplantae; phylum Streptophyta; class Magnoliopsida; order Solanales; family Solanaceae; genus Nicotiana; species Nicotiana otophora. The sequence continues at coordinate 16,253 of AWOL01S0058067.1, read as the reverse complement.
CTATAATTGAGGATAAGAAACATATCTCATTGGCTTCTGAAATCTAATTGCATTAATACTTTTAGACTGCAAAAATGTATAATGTTCAGGTTAACTTTATGTTCAGTTGTCCATTTTCAGCAATATAAGTTACCAGTAGATATAGACTTCTTTAGTGTATCTGTATATCTGTTAACTTTTTGCTATTTTTTCCTGAACAAAACAAAAAACAAAAAATAAAATTATATAATTATACTGATAGACTGCATAAGCTTTGACCTCAGTCAACCAAAATATCCCATCATACTATTATTTGTGATTGTTTAATATCGAATCAGTTCTAATTTTATTGATATCTACTCTTAACTTCTCTCGAACTCTTGTTCGAATTGACAATTTTTCTTTTTCAACTACTGCTATTCTATTCATTTATAATGTGTGACCTGCGGCTTTATCTTTATATTGTTTTAGATGAAGGGTTTCTTCTAAGAAAAACAATGCTCACTAACAGTGGTTGTAACGACCCGACCGATCATTTTCAGCTTTAGCGAGTCGTTCGGTGGTTTGAGGCCTTGAGTAACTTCATTTTGGGTATTATGACTTGCACGCATGGTCGGAATTTAATTTCGGAAAGTTCGGAGTTGATTTGAAAAGAAAATTCTAATTTTGGAAGCCTTAAGTTGGAGGAATTGACTAAAGTGTGATTTTTGAGTAAACGACCTCGGAATCGGGATTTGAAGGTTCACAACATATTCGTATGATGATTTTGGACTTGGGCATATGTCAGAATCTGTCACGACCCAAAAAAATCCAACTAGTCGTGATGACACCTAATCCAACCCACTAGGTAAGCCAGTTAACCACTAACCAATTCCAATAACAATCAATAAAGCAATTAAGTAAATAAATTATCTGAATCTAATACATTACCCAAGATTTGGTAGTACAAATATGAGCTTCTAAGAATAGAGTTTACAAAGAGGAAATGAAATAAATACATCGTCTGTTTGAAAAGTACATAAACAGAGTTTTATAGATCTAAGGCTACCACGAACAAGAGGCAGCTACAACCGGGATGCAGGTACATCTTCAAATCCAGCTCCCATCGAACATAACAACATCAACAACCAATATCTGCACGCAAGGTACAGAAGTATAGTATGAGTACAACCGACCCCATGTACTCAATAAGTAACAAACCTAACCTTAGGTTGAAAGTAGTGACGAGCTAACAAAAAGGTCGGGTCCAACACCAATATTCCACCACAGTTCATAACAACATAGTACAATAACAAAAGAAGAATCTTAGAAATAAAAGGCTCAGTTCATTCACAGTTCCAGAAAAATAAGCATTTCTTTTCAAGTATCTAAGTGAAAATCCAAATCTTTTACCGAAAAAGCCAAAGTACAAGTAAGTTTGAAAACTGTGATTTTTCCCAAAACTTCTTTCAACAAATAGTAAGATGTTTCATTTTCATATAGCATGAGGAAAATACTTCTCTATGCCTACATGTCAAGATACAGGTAAAATCATAAATGTTCCCAAAACCGGGTAGCAGAAGAAAATGCACCTCTATGCATGTATATCACGTACGTATGTCAAATGCAATGCATCTCGATGATGAGATCATGTACTCATACTCTCAGAGTACTCAATCTCACTATTTCACATTCTCTCTCACTATGCTCAGTACACTTAATCACTCAGCGCTGTACAATACCCGCTACGACGTGCAGCCCGATCCATATATGACCATACGGCCCGTTGCGGCGTGCAACCTGATCCACATATATATAGTCGACTGCGCTCACTGGGGATGTGCAGACTCCGGAAGGGGCTCCTTTCAGCCCAAGCGCTATATCGCTGAGGCGTGCAGCCCGATCCCATAATATATAAATAGTCATAAGGCTCGTTGTGGCGTGCAACCCGATTCATATACATATACATCCCTAAGACTCGTTGCGGTGTGCATCCTGATCCAATAAATATAATCAATATATCGTTGCGGCGTGCAGCCCAATACCATAAAATGTAATCAATATAACATGCTGCGACGTGCAACCCGATCTCAAAATATCACTCTCACTCAGGTCCTCGGCCTCACTCAAATCAATCTCTCCAGTCTCACTCACAGGATCACAATGTCATGAAACTAGTCCGACAACAATGATATGATGTATCAATAAATAATAACAGAGACTGAGATATGATATGCATGTGAATGCGTAAGACTAAGTATGTAATGAAAGCAGATTACTCAACAACGCAAATGACCTCAGTGGGTCCTAACATGATAAGCATGTAGCCTAGACATGGTTTCTAACATGAATCACATCTCAATAGCTCTAGTACGTAAATTTCATGGTTACAGATATGATCAGGTAGCTAAACAGTACCACAGAAATAACAAAATTACAACTTACACGGTTCACGCCCACATGCCCGTTACCTAGCATGTGCGTCACCTCAATACTAATCACATAACACGTATTTCAGGGGTTCATACCCTCAGCTCCAAGATTAAAAGAGTTACTTACCTCGAACAAGCCAATTCCAACACCGAGCAAGCCAAGCGATGCTCCAAAATGTCATCCCGCGCGTTCTGACCTCCGAACGGCTCGAAACTAACCAAAACAACTCAAATACATCAAACAATGCTAAAGGAACCAATCCCGATCGAAAAAGATCAAATCTTGAATTAAAAGCCCAAAATCATCCAAAAGCCCGACCCGACCCTGCAGCTTGGAACCCGAATTTGTTTTTACAAAATTCAACTACCCATTCAATTTCGAGTCCAACCATACTAATTTTACTCAAATCCGACTCCAATTTGATGTTCAAAACTCAAAAATTCATATTATGAAACTTTAGGCCAAAACCTCCAATTTCCTCTTAAAAATTCATCAACCAAAAGCTAAAATCGAAGATAGATTCACAGAATATAACCAAAACCGAGTAGAGAACACTTACCCCAATCCTTGTGATGAACATTGCTCCAAGAATCGCCTCAATCCGAGTACCGCATCTAAAAATATGGAGAAAGACCAAAACCCTCGATTCTATAGCCTCTGCCCAGCACTTTCTACATTTGCGGACAAATAGTCGCATCTGCGGTAACTGTTTCGCTTCTGCGACCACAACTAACCGGGTGGCCCCTCGCACCTGTGGAACAATATCCGCTTCTGCGCACTCGTAGGTGCGACTCCTTCTCCGCATCTACGATGACCTCCAGCCAAGCCTGCTATACTTCTGTGGCCAATTGTCCACATCTGTGCCCATTTTTCCGTAGATGCGGAAACACCAGAACCAGAAATCTTCCGCAATGCAACATGAAATGAAAATGATCTGAATCCTGTCTGAAACTCTCTCGAGCCCCTCGAGACCCCGTCCGAATATAACAACAAGTTCCATAACACAGTACAGACCTACTCGAGGCCTCAAAACACACATAACAACATCAAAACGACGAATCACACCTCAAATCGAAATTTATGAACTTTGAACTTTCAAATTCAATAACTCGTGCCGAAATATAACAAACCAATCCGTAATGACTTCAAATTTTGCGCACAAGTCCCAAATAACATAGCGAAGCTATTCTAATTCCCGGAATCACAATACGAATCCGATATCAAAAGGTCTACTTCCGGTCAAACTTTTCAAAAAATCCAATTTTTGCCATTTCAAGCTAGATTCAACTACGGACCTCCGAATCACAATTCAGACGCGCTTCTAAGTCCGAAGTCACCCAACGGAGATAATGGAACAATCAAAGCTCTGTTCCGGGTTTAAATTCACAAAAATAAAAATCCATTCTTCCAATTCGATTCCGAATAACTTGAAAATCAAAGCTTCAACAATGAAAATCCATTCTTCCAATTCGATTACGAATAACCTGAAAATCAAAACTGATGATTCACATAAGTCATAATACATCATACAGAGCTACTCATACCTGTAAACTACCGAGCGAAGTGTAAATGCTCAAAACGACCAGTTGGATCATTACAGGATCGGGTTTTGGATGACTCGGAAACGTTTCAACGCATATTGTGGAAAGTTGGCATTTGGAAGAATTTCATAAAATTGGGTAGAGGTGTATTTCAATGTTATCGATGTCCGTTTGGAATTTCTAGCTTGGAAATAGCTCCGTATGGTGATTCTAGTATTGGGAGCACATCGAGAAGAGGATTTGGAAGTCCGTAGGTCATTTCGGGGTCATTTGGCGAAAGTTAGAAATTCAAAGGTTTCTGAGAAGTTTGACCAGGAGTGGACTTTTTGATATCAGGGTCGGATTTCGATTCCGGAAGTGGGAGAAAGTCTGTAATGTAAATTATGACTTGTGTGCAAAATTTGACGTCAATCGGACGTGATTTGTTAGGTTTCGGCATCGCTTGTAGAAGTTTGAAGTTTTAAAGTTCATTAAGCTTGAATTGGGGTGCGATTCATGATTTGGTGATATTTAATGTGATTTGAGGCCTCAAGCAGGTTTGTGTTATGTTATAGGACTGGTTGGTATGATTGGACGGAGTCCCGGGGACCTCGGGTGTGTTTCGGATCAATTTGAGCTATTTTGGAACTATTGTTGTTGGTATCCGGTTTCCTTCTCCGCGAAGAGGAACTTTGAGGTTGCTGGGATTTGGCCTTCACGAAAGTGAGGCAGTAGCTAGGAAGGCCTTCACGAATGTGGCCAAGGCTACGCGAACGCGAAGAAGAGAGAGGGAGCGGGGGCCTGGAGTCATTTAGCCTTCGTGAACGCAAATCTTCAACTGCGAACGCGAAGCAGTAGGGCCTGAAGGAATTGCGAACGCAAGGTTTGGTCGCGAACGTGAAGAAGGGGCGACTGTGCTCGGTAGAATGTTTTAAAAAGCGGGATTTAGCCCATTTCACTCATTTCTCTCTTGGTTGGGCCTTATTTGGAGCTTTTGAAGAGGAGATTTTCATCATCTATGTCAAGGTATGTGATTCCCACCTATTGCAAATTAAATACAATATATATATATATATATATATATATATATATTGTAACATGAAAATTCATGGAAAATTAGTGAAAATTTGGGATTTTGGTAGAAAACCTAAGAATTTATATTTTTAGATTTTGACCACGAATTAGGGCATGAAATTGAGAACAAATAATATATTTGAGTTCATGATATTATAGGTAGTGGTTATCTTCAAACATTTTCGGAATCTGAGCACGTGGGTCCGGGGGTGAATTTTAGGAATTCTTCAATTTGGGTTGGAAAATCACTTTAATAGCTAAGATGTGAACTCTTGAGCATGTATTGACTATTTTATATAACATTTGACTAGCTTCGATCGTTTGGCACCGATTTGAGGATTTAAAGCACAATTTTGGACCGGAAAGTAAGCTTTGAGACGAGGTAAGTCTCCTGTCTAACTCTGTGAGGAGAAAAATACCCCTAGGTGTTATATATCGATGTGTGCTACTTGTTGTGGGGGGCTACGTATGCGCGAGGTGATGAGAGCCTGTACGTAGCTACATTCATGTTATTGTCCGGGTAGGCTTAGATTCACATCATGATGTAGCTGCACTATTTGAGCATTTTCTCGCCTATTAAATTCCTCTGTTTTATATTTCTACTTGAGACTAGACTTGCTATTGTAGAGACTTCACGAGTTCATGATTAGTTATCGAATAACTTTACTCCTCTTAAGACATGTTTCCGTGATATATATACTTCATTGAAATGTTTTTATTAAAGAAATTACAACTCACATGTTTATTCGTGAGTGGGGTCAAGGACCCGTCAAAGCTTCTTATGCTAATGGGATCGGGCCGTTCACCTCGACAGGATTATGTATTTCACTCTTATGGTATCGGGCCGATCGCCTCGGCAAGATTTTTGTACCACACTCCCATGGGAACGAGTCGTTCGCCTTGGCAGTTTAATAGATGCATCTATGGTTCGTGCCGTTCGACCCTCGGCAGTGCACAATTTAAGTATTTATGTTGGATCGGGCCATACGCCTCGACATTTTCTAATTCATATCCTCATGGAATCATGCGTAATATTTGGCAAGAAGTCAGTGTATCTGTGAGTTTTCCCGATTTGAGTGATGACAATCTATGTGATGAGATCCACTATATCTATATATATGCCCCGGTTAAGGAGGAAATTTTTAGTGGAGAGCTTGAGTTCCTCGTAAAGAGGGGTATTTGTACCACGTGATTTATACTTATTTATCTCATTTATTTACTCTGCCTCATATTTACTTACCTCTTTACTGTACCTGATGTTATTGGACCACTAGTGAGCGTTGATGTCGACCCCTCGTCACTACTCCTCTGGGGTTAGGCTAGATACTTACTGGGTACACATTGATTACGTACTCATACTACACTTGCTACATATTTTTGTGCAGGTACATATGCGACTAGTGGCCTTGTGAGAGCAGAGGCGTGTATGCATGCAGGGACTTATGTGAGTTGCATTCCATATTACGACCCGCAGCTGTAACGTCCCAACCAGTCGTTTTGACATTTAGAACCCTGTTCCCCTAAATAAAACTTCTCATACTTGCTTTTATTGATTTATGACTTGCGGGGATGGTTGGTTCGGGATTTGGAAGTGTTTGGGTTGAAATCGAAACACTTGGTTCCTTAAGTTGGCCTTAAAAATGCTAAATTTGATTTAGGTCAATATATTTTTAGAAAACGACCCCGGAATAGAATTTTGATGATTCCAACAGCTCTGTATGATGATTTTGGACTTAGAAACATGTTCGGAATTTTAATCGGATGCCCGTAATTAAATTAGGCTTGAAATGGTTAAAATAGGACATTTAAGTTTAGAAGTTTGACTAGGGAGTTGACTTTTTGATATCGGAGTCGGAATCCAGTTTTGAAAATTTTTATAGCTCCATTATGTCATTTATGATTTGTGTGCAAAATTTGAGGTCAATCGGACTTGATTCAATAGGTTTCGGCATCGAATGTAGAAATTGGAAATTTTATAAGACTAAAGTTTCTAGTAAGTTCGCACAAGACTTAACTTCAAATGAGCATAACTCTCATGATACGAAGTGTTATATGGTGTATTACCTATAAAATGAAAGATCTTTGAGACTAGTTTCTAATGCTTCAAACCGTTTGTCATTTGGACATTCCTACAAGAAGTTATGACCAAATTACCCAAAGCTAGAAAAATGCGATTATGCGGCAAATTGTGCGACCGCAAATCAATTATGCGAGCCGCAAAATTGGTTTACGACCCGCAAAATGGTCGCCGATATGCCCAGCGCACACCACTTCTGGGCATCAGTTTTGCGATCCATTGTGCGACCTGCATACCTATTTGGCTGTGCATTATGCGATCGCATACCTGTTTTCGGAGGGTAATTTTTCTATTTTCATAACCCGACCCCCTTTTGATAAATAGGTTTTGGGGCTTATTTTGGGGCAATTATCTGATGATTTTAAAGAGAAGTGAGAGTGTTCTAGAGAGAGGAAGTAGATAAAGTGTCTTGTTCATCAAATTCTTGTCAAAGCCTTCAAAATCCAACAAGCAGTCCCTCAAGTTCTTCATCAAAGAGGTAAGGTTCTAACCCCTAATCTTTAATTTCGAGTTCGGGTAATGATGGGTGATTAAGAATATGATTCTTGGATGTAAGAGTATTATTTATACGTATCAATAAGGTTTATGGAAAGAGCGTTGAGTTCAAATGGGTAAAGATTGAGTTGAAAATGATAAAAATCTTCAAAGACTTTAATTGAAGATTTGAAGGTCGAGTTAATGTCGGAATTTGGTAAAATTTGTACGGTTGGACTCATGGTTGGATGGGCGTTCATATTTTGTAACTTATATCAGATTCCGATACGTGGGTCCCACAAGCGATTTTTGAGTTAATTTCGAATTTTATTGAAAAATGTAGTATTTTCTTATGAAATTAATTCTTATAATTTTTAGTGATTGTATCGAATTTATTTTGGCTAGATTCGAACCATTCAGAGTTGGATAATCGAGGAAAAGGCCTTCTATTAGATTAAATTGGAGCAAATTGAGGTAAGTCTCTTATTTAATCTTGTGAGGGAAAAATTACCTCATAGGTGATTAAATTAATAATTATTATTAATTGTGGGGGCTACGTACGTACGAGGTGACGAGAGTCCGTACGTAGCTACTATTAATGCTAAATTCTAGGTAGTTTAGGACTCAAAAGCATGAATTACTTGTGTAAATTGTTTTCTTTACCTAATTATATTATTTGATATATATATATTGTGAATGGTTAGGGAAGATATTAAAAGATGGAAATATCATATGCTTAATTTTCTGTTTAAATTAATTAATTATTAAAAGAAATTGTTCATTCTCCCGAATTTATCTTATAATATATATACTCTCCTTCCAGGGGTACATAAGAAAATGTCTTTTTTTCTTGTGGAGCGGGCCGAACGCTTCGGCAGGATAGATGCATCTATGAATCGTGCCGCACGTCTCTCGACAATGTACATGACACTCTGGATCGGACCGTACGACCTCGACAAAAATCGTGCCTAATAATAATAATTACACGATACTTTGATTGTTTATTGCAGCTTGTGAAGCTAATTGATAAATTGAAAATCTTTGGAATTTAAAGAATTAATTATCTCTGCTTGTTAAGGAATTATTGTTATTCCTGTAAAT